>OMLP01046434.1:9141-34921 GCA_900302685.1 Spondyliosoma cantharus
TAATAATTTACAAAGTTACATTTTGGTTTTGAACATACCGACTTAAAAAACCTATTCCGGCGAGAGGGGTTATGTTTTTTATCCATTTGTTTGTTGGTTGGTTGGTTCTTTCAGCAGGATTACACTAAAACGAAACTGCATCTTGTCCCAGAATAGACACATTTTACATTTACTTTTTTTTTCTCACTTTTTTTAAAATTTGAGAGAATAGTGTTTTTCAACATTTTCTCAGGAAATGATGCGTAAATCTTGATATATTTTTTTGGGAAAAATCAATCACTGGATTATGGGGTCTCGGTGGAGGTACACACTCTTCTGAGTGCCAGTCCAGCTTCCAGTGAATCTGAATTGAATCATCACCCCCATTTAAAAGGCTGATAAGAGTTACCTATAAACATGGCACAAAATTAGCACCAGCTAACAAACTAATTCTGATAAAATATAGAAGTGACTGGTAGATTTGCTTCACTCAGCAGCCAAAGAAACAAAGGCAATCTATTGAGTGGCTGGTAAAATCTGAACGTCGCCGGCCATTTGGCTAGACCCTGCCTATAAATGTGAACAGACACCAATAATGTTGAAGAATTTATTTTGCATCCTCCATTAAAAAGCTGCTGCAACCAGACAGATTTGACAACTGCCATTAAGAAGAGTCTAACAGAAAAATGTTGCTTGTTATGTATATTATATTCCAAAAAGTGGAATGTTTCTTTTTTGTCTTATTTCAAATGGTAAAGAGATAAATATACATGAAAACTACAAATGAAAACATCAGGAATTCCCCCTCAATCTTCACCATGGTCCTTTGAAATACCTTTGTCAACAGTTGTTTTTCCAGAGAACTCTCTTAAAGGCAGACAAATTGAGGGAGGAGACCATCTCTCAATCCTCAGCTTTGAGGATCTGGGATTAATATTGTAGCTCCAGAGTTTAATCCAGTTACATGCAGAGACAGTGATGGGAAAAAAAATGGGGATGGGACAAATGTGAAAGCATGGGTTAAGGGGCGGGAGAGATGACAGAGAGAATGAGAGTAACAGAGGGATTAGGGTCAGCCATGTTGAGCATCTGGCTAAGGGATGTCCTATGCTCTGCAACTGTACTGCAACGCCTGGACATAGGGATTACACAGCATACATATGAAGTTGTGTTGTGTTGCACTATAGGAGCCAACATGACAGAGAACATAACAAACCCAACAGCACATGAATGATTGTACTGATTCTGATGTTTTGACAGCTGACATGAGGTCTGGCAGTGTCGGGGTTCGAGCCCGGAGGGCTGCGGAGTCGTCAGAACCGGAGCCAGAGGAAGCAACAGAACCAGTTCATCATGAGCACTCCCATACAGAACACCACGAGCACTCGCATTCAGAACATCACCCAGGCCACGACTACAACCACATGAAGGAAAAGTTCATGAATGAACTTGGTCATCTGCCAAGTAAGCTACTTCTACAATTTGCAGGAACAAGAGAAACTCATAAATGAATTTATTTAAAATAAACTGTATCATCAGTTATTATTTGCAAGAGCAACTTCACTGCCTGATCTGATATTATAGTGTTGGTGTTGTTTCTGGGACCTGAGTAATCCCGTTTTTGCAATGTTTTGTGACTCAGACAAAAAAACAGAAAAATATACACATGGGAGAAGTTATCCTTCCAAACATGTGTTTAACATCATGAAAGGGTCTATTGTGTCCAAAACCAGGCTTCATGAACCTAACCAAGCTTTGTTAAAGGTTCAGGATCTTGTGGCTATGAGAGGAAAATCCCTTCACAAAGCCATTATTAGAGTATTTATTTTTTGAAATATCAGAATAAGGAATAAACATAATGGAATATGAGCTTGTTTCTGGGCCATTACGCCAACTGTTTTCAACGTTCATGCCTGTGAAAAGTGGAAAAAAGCATGAGAAATGTTTTCCCTTCAGTTAATAACTACTGCTGAGCGGCTTTGTGTAAGGCACTTAATGATGAGCTGCACTGTCGGGACTGTGGTTGTACAGGGCAACTCCCAACCGGGAGTGTGTTATTATCAGATTGTGGTGAAGGGTGTTGCTGACACATGTGTGCTCAGCAAACCGTCCTTAGATAATAGAGTGCTTGAAAAAAAAATGCAACATTAAGTTAGAGATGCTGAAAAGAACCCCCCAGTCTTCTGTTTTAAGAAACACAAGACTTTATTTCAATTTACCATTATAATATCAGTCCATTTTATTTTTCTGATGTAATCACAAGATGTCAAATATCTAAATACTAAATATTTATGTAACATGATTACTCACTCACTTCTCATTAATAATGGCTCAGTTCACCATGGTTGGCTGAACTAAACATGAAAAAAAACATTATTGCGACACGAAAATGCACATTCATCATTGTATCCATATTATCTTGTTTCATAATGAGAAGCCAAACTCATAGCTCGAAATACAATCTAATCAATTGCCCTATTACTTTTGTGAACATAAAGGTCATCAGAGGATCAGACATCCATTCCTTTCTACCTTAATCAGCATACTGCCTTTCCTCATACTGATGAGTGAACTCAACTCTTTTTATTGTGCAGTTCCCATGTGGGCGGTGGGAGCCATTGTTGTGGTTGTCTTGGCTTTGGTGGCCTGCTGCATCTTCTGCGTTTTCAAAAAATGCTTTGGGAAAAAGAAAAAGCCAAAGAAAGTGAGGGAGAGGAAGACAGGCCGTCGCAGAAAGGAAAAAGAAGGTGAAGGAGAGGCTGGAGATAAGGTGAGTGATGTTCAGTATAATCTTACCTGGTCCAGATCTTCATGATGATTATCAGGTTATGGACTGATGTCTTTTAACTTTTAGGAGGGTGAGGTGAAGAAGGAAGGGGAGGAAGAGGAGAAAGAACAAGAAAAGCTGGGTAAGCTGGAGTTCTCGTTGGACTACAACTTCACAGATGCCCAGGTATGTCCTGTGTGAAAACAAAATGTTACCTTTCATCAAAGACATTCATATAAATGAGAAGAATCTGTGGACTCAACAAATAGCTGACAAAAAGAAATGTATACGCTCTTTTCATGTTATTCTGACACTTGTTCTCTTTCTTCTCAAGCTTATAGTGGGTATCCTTCAAGCTCAGGACCTTGCCGCAATGGACATGGGGGGAACCTCAGACCCCTACGTCAAAGTGTTTTTGCTGCCAGACAAAAAGAAGAAGTATGAGACCAAAGTTCAGCGCAAGAATTTATGCCCTGTCTTCAACGAGACTTTCATCTTCAAGGTATCATGTCCCCAACATCGAGCCTTCATTGACCAGTTCTTGTCTGTGTTTTGTTTGTTCTCTCTCTTGTCTCTATGGCTCTGTCGCAGCTTGTGTTGGTGTTCCAGGTTGTTGGTGACATATCACTTTTTACCCTCATGAAGCAGAAGTTTGGCCCATGTCTCTACTTCCCCTCGTCTTTAGTCTTTCATTCCCTGAATGGCGTCTGTCAAGGTATCCCTCCCCAAAAAGACTGTCTCCTGTCACTAAACATCTGTCTTATTGTATGGAACTACAAATGTTGTTTTATCTAAACAAAATGACCTTTTCTACCTTAACCTATTCTTCATCCCAACACTTTAATAACCCTTTTCTTTTTAGATCCCATATGCAGAGTTGGGCGGAAAGACTTTGGTGCTGCAAGTTTTCGACTTCGATCGTTTCTCCAAACATGATATGATCGGTGAGATAAAGATTCCCATGAACAGTGTTGATTTGGGCCAGCCAATGCAACAATGGAGAGACTTGGAGAGTGGTGAGAAGGAGGAGGTATGATATAATGTGTTCTCATGAAACATTGTTTCAGTTATTGTTGGAAGATAAATATCTTTATAGAAATCACAGTAATCCTCAGTTTTATTAAAGATGTCTTCGATTTTATTTAATGGGGAATGATGCTAATCTTTTATCTAATATTTTCCTTTCAGCAAGAAAAACTGGGCGATATTTGTATTTCTTTACGGTATGTACCCACTGCTGGAAAACTGACAGTGAACATCATGGAAGCAAAGAACCTAAAGAAAATGGATGTTGGCGGTTTATCAGGTACTACTCCTGTCACTGATTATTCAGATATTTCCTTAATTCTGCATAAAAATGAGAGAGTAAAACAAACAGAACGAAACACAACTACATAACCCTCTTTTTCTCTTGCGTTAGATCCATATGTGAAGATTGTTTTGCAGCAAAATGGGAAACGGATAAAGAAGAAAAAGACAACTGTCAAGAAAAACACGCTCAACCCTTACTTTAATGAGAGTTTCAGCTTCGAAGTCCCCTTTGAGCAGATACAGGTAGGCTGTGTCTTCACATCAATTCTTAATTTGAAAATGTAACAGACACTAAGTGTTGATGAGAAGTGACTTGATTAAACATCTTTCTTTTTTCTTTCAGAAAGTGCAGGTCGTCATCACAGTGTTTGACTACGATAAACTTGGGAGCAATGACCCCATTGGAAAGACCTTCATGGGTTATGGAGCCACAGGAGTTGGCCTACGACACTGGTCAGATATGCTTGCCAATCCCAGGCGTCCAGTAGCCCAGTGGCACACTCTGCTGCCAGAAGAAGAAGTCGATGCGGCACTCAAAGCAAAACCTCGTTAGACTTGCATCTTGTCCGATTGTGAAATAATGCTGATATGTTGCTTAATGTTAATCCTGATGTTTTGCATGTTCTGTAATCCAAATGTTTTAAAATGGGCCTATTTAAATGTGTGTGTGTATGTATGTACGTATGTGTGTGTGTGAGTGTGTGTGTGTGTGTGTGTGTGTGTGTGTACATACTATTTTTGAATTCATTAAAACCTCAGCCTCCCCTTTTTACCTTGAACGTAAACCAATATGACTCTGTACTTGTACTCTTGGACACCATTCGCATCTTTTACATTTGCTCATGCATGGGCCTAGTAAAATTTGGATGCATAAAGAAAGAACTGCACAATTATTCTGTCTTCTGAAATGTTAGTTGAATACATGGTAGAGCTTCTACGTGTAATGGTATGTACACTTGGCTTTTTTTGTGGTAATTTTGTAGAGCTGTAGTGCAACAGAGTCCTTAAAAATGCCTGGTGTAATGCTCTAGATATTTTCAAAAGCAAATAAAACCACATTTGACAGTTCCTCATCAATGCATTTCTGACTCTCTTACCTTTAATTAAATTAAATTCATTGGATTATTTCAGTTAGTATTACTTGATATTCAGACTGTTAAGAAAGAAAATTATGAATGCTCATTTATCCAACCATGGTTCACTATAATAATCTGAAAGTCTTAAAATTTGAAGAGGGGGCTGCTGTGAAGAAACTATATTACTATGATCCAGTTCTTAATGACTTCATCGCACTCCTGGGACCAATGTGCTGATGTTATGTTATCAAAAAAGGTCAAGCAGCGCATTTACTACATTTAAAAAAAATCTTTAAACTTTGAGAAAAAAAGTTTAAAAAAAACTTTTTTACAAATGTAGAATTGAGAGTATCCTGGGTGACTGTATGCTGGTATTGAAATTCAGACTAACTCATAGAAACAAGTTAAACAGGCTGACCATCTGCATCCGACCAGGCTGACTGAGATGGCACACAAGGTCCGGTTGCATACATCTTGTCCTTTTAGTCAAGTTCTGGTCACTCAGTTCTGGTCAGAGGTAAACACACCCCACGACTTATACCAGATGAGCAAAAAACACATTTATTCCAATGGCAATTACTCAATTAGTCAAGACCTCTGAGTCATGGGGATGTTGGGGAATACATGAACCAGGGGATGTGAAATAAATAGATACATAGGGAATGGGCAGTATGGCAATTATTGATTTTTAATACAATCAATGATAATTGTTGACCTACACTTCAATTAGATTCAATTAGACTAATCTAGATTACACTATGTGAGATGGCACTTTTATTGCCGTTTGCCCTAAGTGTCAGCCTGGACCTTGATGACATTAATGGTGGCTGCTACAGATGATCTTAGGCTATTGTTCATGTATATCTGGTGTGTGCTTTGAATGTGTCTGTATGTTCTCGGGTGCACCACAAATTGATATAAAAGTTTTTCCCGCCATTTCACCAGTAGATGGCGGCCGTCCTCCCCATTTAAAACACTGTTGCCATGACAGCAGAACCCAAACTTTGTATTGGATCGGGCAGTTAGTGGCGAACTTTACTCCAGTTGTCATAAACCAGCCTGTAAGGTGAGTTTTCCCCATTACTAAACTTTAAATGACATGAACTTGGTCGCAGTTTAGGTCATGTTATATCTGCATATTGAGGTTAGAAACAGTTTTGTGCCTCTCGATAACACCGTCTATTTTAAGCTAACAGAATGCTCTTTTATGCTTCTTTTTTTTACAAGAACCGTTAGCTAGCGTTAGTTAACGTTCGTGCTAAACTAAGCTAAGCTAACTAATAAACTGGCGATATTAAGACAATTATATTGCCACAACTGGGTGTCATGATGTGAACCACTTACAGTAAGGTGGACGGCCTTGTTTGAGTGTTTCTCGTCCATGTTACAGGATGAGCGCTGGGCGGCTGTCTGAAGCGGCAGGCTACGTCACCTGGTGGGGCTTCAGTCCTGCGCGCGACCTGCTGACTCCGGGTGAGAGCCTCATGTGCACGAGGATGTGTGATCCTCTTGCACACGTGTGTCAGCGTAGTCATGATTTTACGCGTACATTTTACTCATATACTATATACATATACTATATATACATTTTTTTTTTTCATTTTTATTCTTTTTATTCCACCATATGTATTTGAGACATACATTACATATAAGCCCTTTATAAAATACACTGCATTGCTATATATAAAACTGCTTACCAGTAATCAAATCGAATCAGTTTTATTTGTATAGCCCACAATCACATTCACATTGCCTCTGTAGGCAGAACAACAAACAATTAAAACCCTTTTAACAGTGGAAAACGATGGAAGAAACCTCAGGAAGAGCCACCGAGGAGGGATCATGCAATAGATATTAAAATATTTGCCTCCAAAATGTAGTAGAATGGAAGTATGATGTACAAGAAACTTGAAATACTCAAGTGAAGTACAGTACATTACTTTAATGCTACATTCCATCACTGTATTTTTATAGTGTGGTATTGTAGGGTTTATGTTATACTGACAAATAATGTATCATAGTTACAGCAGCAGGAGTCTTGACTCTGTACACTAAACCAGACAAATCACTCATGAACGCTGAAACAAGTCTGTATGCAATATATTAGATATACAAATTGGCTATATATAGCATATTTATTTAACCAAACTATGACTTCCTACTCAAAACAGAAACACTGACAGTTCCTAAAAATATCGTTTTGGTATCTACTGCAAGGCCATTGAACTTCATGATGCAGTGTTTCTATAATTAAAGTTGGATAGCGTTGAAGTGTTTCACAGTACCTTACTTTTTTCTTTTTTTTTTAAGTCAAGAACCAGCAAGCCAAACTCTTTTCATGATGAATGATTATTACACAGAAACAGCTGTTAACACTTAAAATACAGTCTAAAACGATGACAACATTATGAATTATATATCATTTAAGTATCTGACTAAAAGTTGATACTAAAGATCTGACCATAGATTCAATGTCATCTTTTATAACTTGGTGCTATAGACAAATTACGATACTAACAAAGCATTGAGGTTAAGTACACAGCCCTGGATGTATAGGTTGTTGGAGCAAGTGTATGCTTTCTCTCTCTGTGCCCAGGCCCTGCAAGACCTGAAGGGGAGGTCAATGTTTTGCTGGTTGGCAGTGCAGATCCACGACATATTTTGAAGACCATTGCCGGTTTTCAGAACGAAGAAAGCCTCCATGTGAGTCCCCTGGTCATGTGACCCCTGAAAACAAATTGCTATACTCTACTGTGAACAAACGTCTTCTCTCTGCTCTACTGCAGGTGTGGGTGATAGAAAACAGCATGGAGGTAGTGGCTAGACAGCTGCTGCTTCTCTACTTGGCTCTGATGCCCCTGGAAGGCATGGGACATAATGGTGCGTGGGATTTTGTGAAATTAATAATATTAATGCTAAACATTTTGGTTATTTTTCCATGTTTTTTATTTTTATTTCCAGAGAAAACAGAGGTTTTCCTGGAGGCGTTTGGGAACAGTGAGATGCGCGGTCAGACGGAGGAGACGCTGAGATGTGCAGCATCACAGCTCTCTCTGTCTGTTACTGAAGCACTGGAGACGCCCACACACCCCTGTCTGAACACGACGCTTCTCAAGGTTTTTAAACTAGCCCATTATCTGTGTTTCTTTAAGACAAGAACATCAGACACTGAGGCCTGCTCAGTTAAATCCATGTTAAAGCCTTGGTTCACAGCATATAATGGACAAAACACAGCTGTCTGAGAGCTCCATGAATTCATTAGAAGTCTCCTAATTTCATAATCAACATTTATTTTTCTGCAGTTCAAGGAGAGAGATGAGCTGGCCAGGATATTCAAGCTGTGGATGCAGCCTCAGTCTTCATCTTCTATCTCAATGTCCAGAGCCTGGGATTATCGGGTCAGGCAGCACCTCGGAACACGTTACAACTCTAAGATGGGCTGTTTCGATTGGGACCTTACAATGAAACTGCACCAAAAAGGGGTATTTTAATACTTGGTGTATTTTCCTTTGAATGTTGATTAAAATGTGCTTCCCAAATTTGCCCATTTTTTTTGGGTTAGTATGGATATTTGGAGGTTGTAAAAAAGGATGGACACGCTTTTTGTTCTGACTCTCTATCTGCAGTGTGGTGTCATTAACAAACAACAATACGTGCAGTGGAGGGAGCGGGGTTTGGCATTCGAAATGAGGGAAGGTGTCTACCAAATGACCAATCCAAGTTTGCTCTCTTCAAGAGTCTTCAGTCAGGTTAGTGTTCGCCTGTTTTCCTACATAACCTTTCCACATGATGCAGCAATAAGATGAAATAAAAGTATGTATTTTATGCTATGTTTGTGTTTCGGACAGAGAGGGAACAAAGTAGCTGTCAGGGGCTACTGGGGAGACATTGTTTCCAGTCCTTACCTCGCCTTTGGCATTGAAACTGATGACAAGAGCCTGCTGAAGACACAGAATGGGCAACACATTAAGGTGACACATACAGTAGTGATGCCACCTACTGCATGTTAGAGGCGGTTTACACCTGGCATTTTCACACATCTTGGTTGATCTGACCGCCAGTAAACAGCTCAAGACACACCATAGACGCATTGAGATCCGATCACTCAGGCCACATTCAGAGGTAATCAGGGCCAAGTATGACCACATTTTTAAGCAGTGTTCACTTGAATGTTTCCTGGGCAATACTGATTGACAACCTACACAACTGACCTTCTCTGCAAAACAACAAAAAGAAGCCACAACTACAGGCAAAATGAATTCTCGTACACCCGAAGCAAGCTGTCTGATTTACATTTTTTTGACTGTAATGCAAATTACTTGTTTGGCCTGCCTTATCTGTCAGTATAAGCAGCAGATGTTTGTGAATGCACTGTCTGTTTCCCCTGCTTTCACCGCTTAACTAGTCGACACTGTATCTCCAGACTCCCTCAAAAAATTGCACAATTTTGAGAGTTGTGATTGAGGAGAAACTTACCTAAATTTGCTAATTTAGCAGACTTTTAATAATTTCCCCCTTTTGTTTATTCAGCATTATATGCAATACACTTGGTGTCTTTCCTTTAAAAAAACATGGCTGAAGTGTGTCTTACCTGCCAACATTTAGCCGCTGTTTGAACACACTGTTTCAACCCATTTCAATATTTACTTTTATTTTATTTTACAGTTAATATTTCAAATTTCACAAAAAGTAAACAATACAGGCTACTTCTTTGTCGCCTTTGGGGAAAGTCCCAGACTCTCTTGAAAAATTACTCAATCTTGTGATTTGTTGAGTTAGTAGAAACTTTATGAACTATTTAAAACAATATCAGTGAATAATTATTGATTATTTGGGTTGTCTTGTAAATTCGGCAAATGTTCGGCATCAATATAATTATTTCTTTGTGAAAAAAACATAGTATCTCTTTCTCTCAGCAACTGTCGTGTTTATTTGCATAAAGCAGGGAAGTGAGATCCAATCACGTGGTCACTCGAGGAGCACATTGAGACACATTCTAAAGCCAGGTGTGAATTTGAGCTGTCCACTTGTGTTGGATCACTCAGCACAGATGTTTATGCCGGGTGTAAACAGCTTTTTAGATTATAGTTATGCCTCCACTTCCTTTTATCCTACAGAAGCAGTAAGCTCCTTCCTTTTTCTCACATCCACAGACAGCGCAGGATATCTCCTTTGTCAATGTACAGGCATTGTTCCAGTCCCTGTCCAGTAGGCAGGGCTTCCCCACTACCTCTCAGTCAGACACAGAGGCAAAGGCGCCATCCCCACAGATTGACCGAAAATCTGTCACTATCAACGGTAAATGGCTATTTAACATAGCAGGCCTGTGGCTGCAGATGATTGTCATTGCGGTGCAGGTGAGAAAAGGAACAGCAGCTAATAGAGAACAAAAGCTGTTTAACTCAGAGTGAAAGGATTTAAGCTGACGTGAAAGATTGGATTTGATTATATTGAATGATTTGTGGTTTTAGTCTATTCTAATTTCCATGTTCAAGCGTATGTATGGTCGATGACTTCCTGTCTCTCTGAAGACTATTCTGACGTTCAGCAAACAGAGGAAAACAAATGAAACCTGATGTTTTTTAGCACTGACTTTTCTAAAAACCTCTTCAGATCTGATACATCTTAATAGAGTCTCTGTGACGTTCCTGCCTATGGATTCACTTCACAAGCTGCCAGATAAACAGAAATACTCCCACTTCTTCAACACCATCTACTTCTCTGCAAGGTGAGAGCTTTTTCCTCTAATTACAACAGAGATAATTTTACTGAGTAAATAATCCATATTCTCTTAAATATAAATAGTAACTAAACCTAAAATAGGATCCATTCACCGCCCAGTCTCCCCGACAGCAGACTACTGGTATGACTATCATTTTTCATTTCTGTGCTTTTGTTTCCCTCTCTGTCACTGCTGTGAAGCTGTGCGCACCAGTTGGGCCCAGCGTTGAGACAGATTGCAGCACCAGACGCCGTGCTCGTCGTGGAGTTGGCCAAGTGAGGGTTTTTATAGTAACTGAGCTTGTTACCATGGTGACAGTACAGTCACCAAGAGTACAGTGACTATGTAAACCACAAGTGCAGAGTATTTGCTTTTGCATATGCTATAATTACCATATTCAATTGTAACCACATTTATTTGCATTTGTGTGTCGCTGTGTATCTCAGGTACATTTTGGATCTGAACAAAGAGCAAGAGGAAGGCTTTGCAAAGAAAGTGGCGAGCATCGCTCTCGAGGGTGGATTTGAGCCTTGGCATGAGGGGAAGAGTGATGACGTACATGCTGTTTTCATACCACAGAAGAAGACGTAAAGGTGGTTAATATCAGCAGAGCTCTGTTCCCATTGTCAGCTTTACTTTTACTGTGTGAAACAGACTGACAGTCAAGGTGATTTTGCTTCACAGCTCAGACATTTTACATCTTAAGCAAGAATTTATTTTTCCTTCATAGAGAAGTTAAAGGTGCAATATGGAAGAATTGGCAACCTGTCCTCAAAACAAATAGGAGGCAGCATATCACCAGAGAAACCGCCTACTGCTGCTAGCTGTAGCTGCCCATAGCTAGTTCCAGGCTAGGCTCAGTTAGCCGTGCAGCTAACTATGAAATGTTTTTAACTAGAATTCTTACATATAGGCCCCTTGAGCTTCATCCGTTTGCGGCCTCAGATAGCATTCCCTCTGCAGTAGCTGTGAATTTTAATATGTTTTAATCTAAACTCTTTAAGAATAATAATCAGAATTTATTTCCAATTTGAATGACACTGATACAACATCCATGTTATGTATACGTGCATTTTAATGATTACAGACACAATTGTGAATGGATGTGTTTCAATAAATGCCACACACAAATATTTTCTATCTCTCCTAAAGTGATAAACACTGCAAAATTGGTAATATCTTTGTTTTGAAACTAGTCAACTGTCTTCTCTTTGCGTCCCGTACTTGTTCACTTCCAGCGTCCTCCAACCTTCCCCTTACCATGGACCTTTTTGCTGCAATGACACAAGAAAAATAATAGGCGATTAGGAAAAGTTCCAGTCCACACAGAAAAGAGCAGAGGTTGTGACTGACTGGAGATAGAAAGGGAAGTACTTCTACTTTCTGCTCTATCACACTGCATTCATATCTTGGAATGTGTGCATCCTGTTGTTGCAAATGTTTCAGAGTTGTGAATTTGATATTTCCTGCGCCTGAGTGACTTTTGCCACATGTTTGCATAATCTATGCAAAGTAGCCTTCTACAATGCTCTATTTTTCTTTCTTTCCTTGGGCGTAGGAGTTGTGTAGTTTGAGACGAGCAGACTGACTCACAATTTCTGAGCATGTTGGATTCTGTTCAGGAGGACATTGATCTGCAAAGAAAACACATTCTGACGTCACAAATGAGACTTTTTTTTTTTTAAACTAGTGTTGTAACTTCTCAGTGAATTGGCCCACCTCATACTTCTGCCTCCTCATCTTCTCAGTCAGGTCAAATTTCTCAGACTCCAGCTGGTAGATACTTTCCCACATCTCCTTGGCTCTCTCTCTAAAACACAACAGCATTAACACCTTGAAATGACAGAAGTACACCCCCTTTAAAATCTTAATAAAAATGGACTTTAAACTGACCTCAGACCGTCCTCTCTCAGGTTCTCAATCGCCAGAGGCTTGCGTCTCTCTGCCAGAGTCTTCTTCTTGATTTCCCTCGCAGTTTGCCTTTTGCCTCGCCGCTGCTCTACCTGCAGGAAGCAAAACCCGCTTTCTAGGAGTATGAGGCACATGAAGTCTACAAACTTGCGGATGTATTTGTCTGACCTTGGCGAGGAACCCTCCAAAGTGAGCCCCCATGTTGGAGAGCACTTTCTTCTTCTTGGCCTCATCGTCCGCCCTCTTCTTGGCCTCCTCATCCTCTTTCCTCTGTCTCTCCTCCTGAGGAAGTAACCTTCAGCTTATTACTGCACTATTATTTAAATAGCTTTTTTTATAGTGTGTAGGGTCATGATATTGTGATCTAAGCAGATTATTGGCGTGCATGGATTAAACAGCATATGGAATACAACATCAATTACCGCAATCCGCGTCTGTCTGTCACGCTCTTTTTCAGCCCTCACGCGCTGCTGCTCAGCTCTTTCTGCCCGGCGGCTCTCCTACAACACAGAATCCGTGCCAGCTGGACTATTACACATGGCTTTTGAAGCTCTATTATTATGAATATTCAATGTGTCTCCATTTCAGGCAAATACATTTGAAAAGAGCATATAAATAGGCTTTACAATCCTGTCTTTGAGTCCAATGAGCTCCTCCTCCTCCTTCTTCCTCTGCTCAAAATGGACATCAATTAGAGTCTGCAACTCCAGAAGATCTTTCTCCATCCTTTTCCTGTGGATATCCTAACAGGAGCCAGTGGATCAGGATTATTTAAGGATATTTTTGGTGCTAGAATTATTTAATTGTTGATTTAATAACAACCTTTAGGGAACATACATCAAAGTCCACCCGCTCCCCCTCAGGGATTTTGGGGGCGGCGAGCTGTGTCACCAAAGGCCTGTAAAATAACACGAGGACAGGTCACAAATTATATTCATTTTCACTTCTTTGAGAAGCATTTATTGGAAAAATATGACTTTATTTTTAATGCTGAGTATTCCCAATTAGGCTTACTTGTATTTGGGGCGTTCTTCTTCAACATGAGTAGCAACGAGAGAGTGAATCATTTTTTTATAAACCACAGACCAGATAAAATCAATATAAGTTTAGTTTCTAATAGGCAAAGAGGCATGAAGAAAATTTGAATCGGAAAAAACAACAGTTCAACAAAATCTCAGTCTCACCTCCCTCTCCCTGCTCCTCATCCTCCTCTGGAGAAAAGAAAGAGTGATTGAGTGATTGAGTGAAGAGAAACACGAAACTGCTGCTTTGTTAAACTGATAATAAATGAATGTTCTTACCCTCCTGGTGGCCTCTACATAAAATACAAGAGTTGAAGGTATAAATCAGACACACAATCATAAAAAACAACAACATCCAAAGAGAAGTTCATGAAGTTCAATGAAATGAGAAATAAGGTAGCTAGTCCTGGATTGACTCACCCATGTTCGTCAAAGTCAGACATGGTGACACTAAAATCAAAAACACAAATATAAGAAATTTCACCAGTGTTATAAATGTGCCGCATAAACAGCTTTTAAAATGTAATTATGCTAAAAAAGAGTGAAAAAAAGACATTTTAGGATGGGACGCTCAAATTTCTTACTCTTCGGTTCAGGCTGAACATTGTTTAAATTTAGAGAATCTCAGAAATCTTTATCATTTCACCGCTTCCTAATTGATCAGCAACAGAAAAAGCCGATGGAAAGCAAAACTCTGTATATATTACATCTCAGAGTAAAACAACATGACATAAGAGGAAAATGGCCACTGTATGCCAATATGGTATTTATGACATCTTCATAGTAACTGCGCTGGAAAATGTTGGGAAATGAATTACACAACTAGCTGTTTAACAAAAGTTACAAACTTAAGTACAATATTTCAGTAAAGGAGATCATTCAATATAGAGCTTTAATAGCGCTATAAGCTCCTGTCTCCTGAGGTCAAAAAATACAAATTGTGAACAAATATCACGACTTATGAGAGGGCCACAGGAGTCAGTGGGGTCAGCGCTTTTGTTCAAAGAATGAGATTAAAAGGAAGGCCATTTGTAGCTAATGATCTAGGAATAGAAGAGGCTGGAGGGACTGTAGGCCAGAGCAGTGTCCTCTTACCCAAGATAACAGCGAGGTATCAGCTGGCCAATCCCTCTTTATTAATTTGATTTACAAGAGAGAATGTGGGATGGAGAGATTAAGCCGGTCGGGCCGGCTGCTATTAACACCAGCCAAGTCCTCTATTATCATTTGATCTACTTGTAGTCTCACTGAACTGAGGGAATATCTAAATGTGTGTGGGGACCCATAAATATTTTAGCATTCCTAACCATAATTGCAGCCGTTTATGTAAATATTATGGTGTGACTTGTTGAAGGGGACACAGTATTATAATCTCACAAAGGCAAAACAGTCTGATCTGAGCTGCTCTTAAACTGAACAAACAGAAACATCTCTAGGAAGACACACCAGCAATAGACCACATTTTAAAATACTATTTCCAATGCAAATAACTGGAAGCCTCCCAGACTGCCCTTCTTTGAGTGTATTAACGCGATAGACGAAGCACTCCCCAAAGTCCCTCAGATCCCTCCATAGCTAGCTAGTTCTGAGTAAACACGGGCACATGGACAAAAGGCAGATGAGGGATTGGGAGAGGAATTCATCACAATGCTTCACTGTTGGATGTTTCTGGCTAAACAGACCGCCATGCAGGCGGACGGAGAGGCCAAGGGCACCGAGAATAACTTGTCATGAGGGAGCGTGCCGGATTTCAGAGATATGATACACCTTTATCAACACCCACTGGTGCATTCCAGTGTTCGAATACAGATTATGATGTTATGTTTTGGAGGAGAGCCCACTGAATTTTTATGTAATTAAGGGAAAATACGAAAGTTACAGATGTCTAATACTGCAGGCCTAACATGTGCGTCAAAAGTTGAAAATGTTTTGCCCATTTTACAATGTTAGAAGTGCAGCTGATTTGGCCTCTTGCAGGTAGTAGGTACAAGCTATGAACTCACCACTAATATATTAGCACCTTAAAAGTTCATAAGGCTGTCCCCCTGATTCTACGCCCACACCTTGCCCGGTCCACCACTGGGTTATACAGGAAAAAGAAAATGTGACTCTCTTTGGATGTATTGTTTACTGCAACTGTGAATCAATAAAAAAAATAAAAATTAAAAGTTCATAAGGCAAACCTGTTAGCAAACACTGACCTTTACGCACTCAGTAGTCGAAGAGCAACATTAGCATTCATTCAGATTAAATATTTACTCTTCTTTTAGCTCCGTTTTGGGTCACCACCAACTCCTTTAGCCGCTAAATGCTCTGCTATGCTCACTAGCTAACATCAGTTGCTAACTTGGTGTATGTCTGTCAATTGGTCCTAGGCAATAAAATAGCATAAAATGGCTCACAACTAACTCTGTGGATTATCTTGTGTAACTGGGTCATGATTTCTGGAGAAAGACAGTGCTCTTCAGTTTTCTTTTTTGTTTGTTTGTTTGTTTTTTCAGCGCATTGAGCACCACAAGCCAAGTGCCGTCGAGTTCCATCATATTCAAGAGAATATACAGCTGATGTCTCCAAAACTCGACAACTCCCACCAGAACTTCGAGATCGATAAATAGCACTTCATGCACAAAAATATATATATTTGATTTGAGGTGAACTGTCCCTTTAAAGCGGCTTTAAGCCAGAAAACTAAAACAATAAGCTTGAAGTCACTGAAAATCTCTAAACCTGAGAAGAACTGTATATTTTGTGATAGCTCTCTATAGATTCATTATGTGAGTGATCCTTTTTGTTACTGTTTGATGCATACTTTGACAAAATGTTTAACAGTCTTGGAAGTCGCCAAACAACAATGTTATTTAAAATGGTTACAACTCATTAACCACACTTTGTAATCAAACCCAATTTTGTGCACATTAACCTGGAAATTGTAGACCTACTATATCAACCACAGTAGCCCACCGCTAATCATGACACTTAAAGATTGTGTCTGACAAAAGTGATGGAAGATATTTCCTGCATTAAGAAACTGCTGTACTGCTTCCAAACGGTCTAATGTTTCATAAGTATATCTTTATACCACAGCATTGTACAAGAAGAGAAGTGTTGATTCAGTTTGGAGGTAAAGTCAAAGCAACGTACCTGAAGAGCAAAAGTGACAGATGTTCACTGATGATGAAAACAAGAGGAGTAATAAGTAGAGGGGAGACAGAGCTTTATATAAGGGGGGGTCCTCCAGAGTGAGAGAGAAGTGTGTTGAGCTACAATGTGTGTGTGTGAGAGAGAGAGGTGGGGTGGTGAGGGGCATGATTTAGAAAAGATTGGACAGGGACTGTATGTGGATTATTGGCGGCATTTGAGAGGGTAAGCTGAAGTCTGACAAGCAGGATAATGAGTGAGGGGTTTGCTGCTGACCTCACCGCTGAAACAGGAGACAAAAAGACAGGTGGCACAAGATAAATAGAGACGGAAGAGAGAGAATAACGAGGCAAAAAAAATCCTTCGCTACTGCCCTGAACATCACTGATACTCTCAATCTTGGTTACAGTGCTGGACCTTGAAGAATGATTCAGAGGAAACTAACTTAAATGAAAATAGAAAAATCAATACTTGTATAGCGACAGTTTCTGGCAAAACAGGCACAAAACATTTTTATTTTGAATTTTGAGCCATCTGTCCTCATGTTGAAATGGTTTACAGTTCATTTCAGGGCAAAAATAAGTCAGACCATGAAACTGTAATACTAATGTTAGTCTTTATTGACTAGTCAGTGGAAAAAGAGGAACAACCACAACAGCTATTTATCTAGCTGTAAAGGCAGTGATTAAAAAGAAGAAGTCGTAAACATTTCTCTCATCCTGTCCTAACAGCATTAGCAGATTCTTACAGATATTTTAGTGAAATGCAAATGAGCCCACGTGAATGTCATATACAAACAGCATTTCCATGAGGTCCTTTGGGCGACAGAAAGGAAGAATAACAACCTGCAGAGGTCTCATGAGGAAAACATCTGAGCATAAGGTGAGATGATTATATAGAATAATTGACAAAATAGAGCTTTTAATAGAATGTAATATGTAATTATTTGCAAAACACAGCAGGGACTAATAATGCTAATTTAAAGCATAATTCGTTTTTCCAACAGATGTCATCAAACATGTCAAAGAATACATCTGGACTGAAATTAACCAGTCTTCAGACCATTTTTATAATTAAATTGTATTTCCATATACCGATAATGATGACATATTTACATTTTTGTCATACCAACTGCACAAAAACCCAAAGACATTATGTTTCAAATTATATAAACTAGAATGTTTTGTGATTTCTTTCTTAAAGGAGCACTATGGAGTTTAGGAAAAGAAACTCAGACTCTCAGAATTTTAATATTTACAATATTGCTACAGTAATAATACAAACTCGGACATATTTATTACTTTCTTAACTTAAACTGTGTTGTCCTTGTCATTTTGTTTATTCAGATTAGTCCGCCATGAAAACAAAGTTTGTTTCCAGAGTTTGTTCATTTAGTTTGTGTAGGCATGACGACATAAAAGGAAAACTTAAATGATTGATTAGTTATGAAAATAGCAGCAGATTAATATTCTGTGGATCAACTAATAGATTCATCGGCTAATCGTAGCTCTAGAATACATTCACATGCGTCTGGGGCGCTGTGGCATTGTGGCACAGATGTAGCTTTGCAGATGTTGAGAAATGAAGTCCCTGGAGGCATTTATTACTGGAGTCAAGGATTGTAACTGTAAAAGAAAAGGGCTATTAGTGGTATAAACTGAGGTTTCTGGGATTTCTTTTTTTAATTAATTCAATACTTAGTAATCCCATTGTGCCCTCTTTATTTTCAGAAGATAACATAATGAAGGCAAATATAGTCAAAACATCCACCAGAGGCATAAGCAAACTACACGACTACCTGCAGAGCTAAGGTCTCTTGAGAGTTCCGAACAGGCAAAGCAGTCATTTAAAATCCTTTGCTTATTTTGTTGTTATTTGTTTATTTAATCAGTTAAGTACATTCAACTCAGAAAAGCTTGGACCTGCACTGAGAGGAGTATAACATTCATTGTTTATATCCCAGAAGAAATATGCTCCATCTGGTGATCTGGCTGCTGGCTTCAGGTAAGTTTCTTTGTGTAAAATGACAAAAAATAATTGTGTGACACTGTCAGAATAACAATGTTTGCTTTATTTAATGTTTCGGCAGGTTTTGTCACTTTGTGCTCACCCATTCATCGAGAGTATCACCTGATAAGCGAGGCCAAGACATGGGCCCAGGCCCAGAGCTACTGCAGGAACAGCTACACTGACCTCGCCTCCGTCGGCAACCGAGATGACATGCAGAGGCTGGTGAAGATGGCGGCAGGCAGTGGTGTGGGCAGAAGTATCTGGATTGGCCTGAAAAAGGGTGTGTTGGGGTCCTGGATGTGGTCTGTGGGAGAGGCTTTGACCACTGACTACACTAACTGGGCCAGTCCACCTGATTCCTCTCACAACTGTGGAGGCATGAGGGGTGATGGGAAATGGCTCAGTGCATCCTGTGGAGCAAACCTTCCCTTTGTCTGTCAGGAAGGTAATGGCTTTGATGTGACAGCTAGACAGGTATAACACATTCATTTCCTCTAACCAGGAGCAAACTTGAGTGATGTCACTCATCCTCTTGATGCTCAGATGCCTGATGTCTTATTCACCAACCTGACAAGCTTCAGACGATTAACTTTGTGAAAAGAAACAGTTAGCCTGGTACAGTCCAAAGGTAATATGACAATCCAACCAGCATCAATAAAGCTCTGTCATATAATAATTATATCACCTTTGTATAATTCATACAAAATGACTTTGATAATAGTATCCATTTTTTCATCTAACACTTGGCAACAACAGCAAATTTCCATGATTTTTTATGCCTGCAGGGGATGTGTGTGATTAATTATGGCTTGAGAATCACTTTAAAGGTCCCATATTGTAGAAAGGGAGATTTCTATTTCTTATTTTATTATAAAGCAGTAAGTGCAGCGTTCTAGCTGCTAAAAAAAAAAGGCTGTGCAAATATCAAAGTTCTTAATCCACAGAGAACTACAAGCAGCCCATAATTCAGAAAAAGTGCCTCTAAATGAGCCATCAAGACTTCTGTAAGGTTGTGATGTCACAACGAAACAGTCACCGCCCTCAGCCATACTCCCAGCATGGCCATAGTTACAAAAAACAGAACTGTTCCCTGCTCAAGCCTGTGAGAGCTGACCAATCAGAGCAGGAGGAGGGCCTTAAAGAGACAATAAAATTGGGTGTTTTGGCAGAGGGTGAATAGAGGTGAGGCAGCAGTGGACAGTATGAGAAACATCATGTTGAACATTAAAACACTTTTTAGTTCACACCTAAAATAAAAGAATGAACTGGAAAATGAGCATTAGATGGGCAGGAATTTGTAAATTAAATATGAGAACTGCAACATTTTTTAAGTTTTGTATTGAGACCATTATTTTTTACCATCTTTTTTCTTCGCCCATTCAATGAAAGTGCAATGTACATCACTGGACTGTCTCCGTATTGCACCTTTAAGTGTATGCAGAAGCTTGAACCAGATCTACACGTCTTTTTTCCATCCTCCCCAAACATGTTAATCTTTTCAGTACATTTTGCAATATATACAGGTGAGGGTTCCAGTAAGATGCATGTTGTTCTTGAAGAGAAGTCTTGGAGGAACGCCCAGGGGTACTGCCGACAGAATTACCACGACTTGGCCAGTGTGAGCAGCCAGACTGAAAATCAGGCCTTACAGCAAATGCTTAATGAAAGGGGGTCGTCGACGACCACATTCTGGATCGGTTTGTTCAGAGATCAGTGGAAATGGTCAGACCAGAGTAACAGTTCCTTCAGATACTGGGCAAGCGATCAGCCAAATAATGATGGAGAGTGTGTTTTGTATGACACCTCTTACAAGACGTTGTGGGACAGAGGGTGTGGCAGCTCATTTCCCTTCTACTGCTACAATGGTGGTAAGCAACATATAAAGACATAATGATTTATTTAAAAAACAAACAAAGTAAATTTATGCTTGAGGGAATGTATTATTTCTGATTGTTTAACCACAGCAGTCACATGGAGGCATATCGTGAAGCTGGAACTGAAGTCAGACTCATCCTTAAACTTTGGTGATTCTGCTACGAGCGAAGCCGTTTTGGCCCAAGTAAGTTTTTGTTCAATGTTGCTCTTTCGAAACACTGGCAGAGAGATCAAGAGGTTGTACACCACCAGTGTATACACACCACTATCATAGTAACATACCAAGTACTGTAATTGAATTAAGGTGTGGTTTTAAATACTAATTTTGTCTTTCTTCTATAGATCCAAAAAAGGTTTGAGGGTGCCAGGGTTCAATGGCGAGTCCAGCCAGATGGGAGGATTTTCAAGAAAAAAGAGTGAAACCTGCAGTGCCAAACAAGATGGTACAATTACTCCTGAACGTCTGTATGGACAGTTTCAATACTCAGATATTATTTTTGTGTTGATGAGGTGGAATTTAACATTTTTCATGATGTTATCAATGGTTTATATTTGCTATTTCTTTTTAACCAACAGTAGGTGTGCTTTTATGAATGTCTTTTTAAATCAGTAAAAACTGTCAAAGACAAAGAGATCTTTATATTGTGTTGCAGATATATCTACTGAATTAGCATGCTAACCTGCTAGCCTCAGCTCGTCCTGCCTTGCAAAAAAGATTCTAAGTTCCCAGTTTGCAGTTTACAGGTGTCGGGGAGTTCTACTGCATATGTGAAAAATCACTGTGTTAGGATTGAAGAGTTGCATTTTGGTTAATGTAGGCACTGAGTTTTGAAAAGAAGAATGCTACCGTGTGAAAAAATAAATAAATAATATATAATAATAATAATAATGCATTTTATTTGAAGGCCCCTTTCAAAGCACTCAAGGACACCGCACATAACAACAGTACAACAAAAACAGGGGACAATTTAGTACAAATGAAAATAAATAAATAAGAAGATGCAATTACATGGTGTCAGGAGCTCGGCACAGAATTCAGACTCCGCAGTCCTCACCATACAGGAAGTCAACCGGGCCAGGTTAGGCAGGGTTGAGCTTCCGGGGTGTGGATAGTGCAATAGAGTGGAGTAGAGAATAGGCAAGAATGTGAATACATGTAGTGTCTCTGGTTCTGTCCATTGTGACTCTGACTGTGGAAGTGTGATGCTAAATGTGAAGCAACAAACAGACACGCACGCACTTCTTTAAGAATGACTTTATGTTCTCTCGTAATAATGCATTAAAAAAGGCTGACAAAAGCAATACAATAAGACAAGCTCAACTGATCCGGAGTGAAAACAAAAAAGGCAATAATCAACGGAGAATAAAAGGAAATCTGCATCATCCTTTGCCAAACGACATCTAATCCACATCTGACCCGCAGCCCTGTATATCTGCACAATGTGTCCATTACTATACAGTGGCTTGCAAAAGTATTCACCCCCCTTGAACTTTTCCACATTTTGTCACGTTACAACCACAAACGTAAATGTATTTTAATGGGATTTTATGTGATAGACCAACACAAAGTGGTGCAGAATTGTGAAGTGGAAATGATACATGGTTTTAAAACATTTTTAAAAATAAAAAACAGAAAACTGTGCTGTGCAAAAGTACTCACACCCCTGAGTCAATAGTTTGTAGAACCACCTTTTGCTGCAATGACAGCTCCAAGTCTTTCGGGTTAAGTCTCTACCGGCGATGCACATATAGAGACTGAAATATTTGCCCAGTCTTCCTTGCAAAATAGCTCAAGCTTAGTCTGATTGGATGGAGAGTGTCTGTGAACAGCAATTTTTTGCCAGAGATTCTCAATTGGATTTAGGTCTGGACTTTGACTGGGCCGCTCTAACACATGAACATGCTTTGATCTAAACCATTACATTGTAGCTCTGGCTGTATGTTTAGGGTTGTTGTCCTGCTGGAAGGTGAAACTCCACCCCAGTGTCAAGTCTTTTGCAGACTCTAACAGGTTTGCTTCCAAGATTGTCCTGTATTTGGCTCCATCCATCTTCCCATCAACTCTTACCGGCTTCCCTGTCCCTGCTGAAGAAAAGCATCCCCACAGTATGATGCTGCCACCACCATGTTCCACGGTGAGGATGGTGCGTTCAGGGTGATGTGCAGTGTTAGTTTTCTGCCACACATAGCATTTCGCATTCAGGCCAAAAACTTCAATTTCGGTCTCATCTGACCAGAGCACCTTGCTCCACATGTTTGTTGTGCCCCCCACATGGCTTGTGGCAAACTGCATGGCTTTGTTTCAACAATGGCTTCTTCTTGCCACTCATCCATAAAGGCCCGATTTGTAGAGTACAAGACTGATAGTTGTCCTGTGGACAGATTCTCCCGCCTGAGCTGTGGATCTCTGCAGCTCCTCCAGAGTAACCATGGGCCTCTGATCAATGCTCTCCTTGCCCGGCCTGTCAGTTTAGGTGGATGGCCATGTCTTGGTAAATTTGCAGTTGTGCCATACGCTTTCCATTTTCGGATGATGGATTGAACAGTGCTCCATGAGATGTTCAAAGCTTGGGATATTTTTTTCATATCCTAACCATGCTTTAAACTTCTCCACAACTTTATCCCTGACCTGTCTGGTGTGTTCCTTGGGCTTCATGATGCTGTTTGTTCACTCATGTTCTCTAACAAACCTCTGAGTCTTTCACAGAACAACTGTATTTATACTGAGATTAGATTACACACAGGTGGACTCCATTTACTAATTAGGTGACTTCTGAAGGCAGCTGGTTGCACTGGATTTTATTTAAGTGTATCAGAGTTCAGTTTTTTATTTCTAAAAATGTTTGAAGATCATGTATCATTTTCCTTCCACTTCACAAGTTCACAGTTATGCACCACTTTGTGTTGGTCTATCACATAAAATCCCATTAAAATAAATTTACGTTTGTTGTTTGTATGTGACAAATTGTGTAAAAGTTCAAGGGGGATGAATACTTTTGCAAGCCACTGTAGTTATCAGTAGTGATAACACATGGGTCAGACTGTGAATACAGTCTGCTGCAGCTGCTGTGATCCCATGTGCACTGAGTGCATTAGACTATTTGAATATAGATATGAGCATACACCTAACTGTACATATTACAAAAAGTAAAATACTGTACATTTAAAAGAAGTCCACCTCCAGCCGCCTCTACACACGTCAGACAAAACAAGAAGAAACCGTGTTAGGCTGTTTATTGTTAAATGTGATTATGTCCTTCAGTATCGGTGAAAATAGATTACCAGACAGGAATTTCAGCTCCCTTATATCCCATTACAGCATTGCGTTCTTTCCTTGGAGCAGGCTAGAGTTTTACGTTCCTCACAGCTGTGAGAAAGATTCAGGTTTCCGCTGAGCTCTCAGGCTCCTTTTCTGCCTGACGTCATTAAATCATGGGTTTTAGTGTCATTTTGGCTGTCCACTTCCCACAATCTTAATCTCTCTTTTTAATAAACACACACTCACTGAAAAGAGGTGCACTGAAATGGATTCAAACTGTAACTGAGTTGCCATTTAATATTTAAAGTTGTCACGTTTCTCCTCTCCCTTCATATCTTCCTTTTTCTTGTTGCACAACCAGACTGACAAGTTTAGACCCGGGGATTTTTCAGTGTGGATGAAACTGATGACGAGCAGCACCTGAGGCTGTTTACATTCTAACAGGCTGACCAGTAATTTTTATGCAATGGATTCAGTGTTTTATATGCCAGTTTGGTTTGTGTTGTGTAGGAACCATTTCATTAAATACTGGCTTTGTTTTGCCTCTGTTAGCATGTCAAGACACACAATGACTGTACGTACATAAATGTGGTAGCAGATTAAACACAAACTGATAAAGCAGAGCAAACAAATTTAGAGAGGAATGAAGAAGACTCACCCTGTGGTCTGCAGAGCTGTCAAAACAGGCACATAAAACTCAGCGATGAGAATAGGACACTAATTCCTGTTCTGTAGTTAATTTAAGTAAAAACGCTCTGGAATCAGTCACATAAGAGCACCCAATAGATATGAAGTCATTCCCTCCTGCTGTGCTCAGAAACTTTACTGTTGAGCAATGGTTTGATAAATCCAAAATGCTGAACTGCTCAAACACCATGGGCCTATGGTGTCCTAATCTCTTGTGTTTAGATTAACAGATTAACATTATCATGATTCCTTTTTCTGATTATCAGTAATGAAAGTCTTTGTACAGTAATGGTTCTCCACAGGACAGAATATGATGTGAAATGCCAAAAGTGCAGCATTTGTTAAGATGCAGAACAGCTTGCTGGCTGAGCCACACAAAGTGTCGTCATCACATCTTCACCCCCCATCAGATCTCCGAAATGCAGCTCACATTCACACCCTGGAGGAGGGGTGTGTCTGCAGACGCGCTGGGTTCTTGTCACCTTCACGTCTGGCTTGTTTAGCAGGGTTTCTGCCTTTAGGTTGGTGGAACAAATGATCACTTGTATGGAGGTTGGGTTTAGGGGTTGTAGGAGATACACTACTTGATAAAAAGTTAATTAATCACGGGGATTAATAACACACTCGTAAATGGGGCACCACCTCCGTTGTTTGTTTACTGGAATGATTCGGAGGAAATCGTTCCAAACATCTGGTCAAATCAATTTCAAATCTTAGATTTTCAAATATCATTGTCTTAAATTTTCAATCTCATTATCTGAAGTAGTCAGTTCTTTTACACAGGTTCCTCGATTTCCCCGCAATAAATCAAACTTGCACAGACAACGACATACGGTTATATGGGTTTTATTAACTAAAAAAATGCAAATTAAGTGTAATGAAATGGTAAACGTCACAAACAAATGATAACAAGTAACAGAATGGATGAGTTATACGAAAATATAAGGTGACTTATCAGTGATGATGGATTTTGTGAAGGCGAGTAATTTAAGAATATTCACGGAGTAAAATTTCAAAACTACG
>OMLP01046435.1:505-10635 GCA_900302685.1 Spondyliosoma cantharus
GTTACGCCCAAACCACACCTATGACTAATGTAGCTACTTCAGACCAGCCCATTTTAGATTTGCGCCAGGCGCAAGAGTCATTTATCCCGCCGGCATAATAGCAACTGCGCCTGAGCTCCGCCCACAAAGCTACTTGCGCTTTGCGCTTTGACACTTGCGTTTCAGATCGTTAAAATAGAGCCCCATGTATTATGTTCAAGTGCACTTGTTTGTGACAAAAGTCACTGTAATGCACCTGCAGCCATGCTGTTCTCAGAGTGAGTTATTGCTCATTAGCACACAGATGTGTTAAAGCGTTGGTGTGGTGATGTGGGTAGCAGGTGTGTCCCACAGAATATGGGTATTCAGGGAAAGCCTGGGCAGTATGTTAATGTCCCGCCAGGTCTTGCCCAAAAACGATGACTTTGTGCTTGACAGTTTAGATGTATGTGGGAACTGTGTGGTTTAATGTGGAAAGTTTCACCTTAACATCCCCTTTATTTGTCACCCCTCTGTTAACCTTCTTGTTTGCACGGGTATACAGTATCCCTTAATGGCAGCATTTTATGAGACATGGTGATGTCTGTCTGTATTCTTCTTTGATTCATGCCTATCTTTGGGTGACAGCCTGAAAAAGCCCCCCTTCTTCCTTTCCATTGGTATTTCATAGAAGCAGCTGGGCCCGGTTGTGAAGAGGTGCCCTTGTGCTCTCAGCTGCCCACTCTGCCGGGCCACAGGACCCAAACACATGGTTGGTGCGCAGGGTGCCAAGCAGAGCACACAAAAGCAGCACTTTGTCAGCAAGCCACTCACTGGTATTTTTTCTGTGCATTCATTAAGTTGCGATGGTCATCAGACTCAATTCTTAGTTCAACTACCGTGACTGGCCTCATGTTACCCTTCATAGAATGACCCTAACCTGTTCTACAAAGGTTAAGATGCTTTATATGGTGAGAGGGATATCAGAATCTACAACAGGAGATAAATGGGGACTGTTGCATCCCCAGTTAAAAAAAAAAAACAACAGTGTTTCTCAAGAAAAAAACAGTAAGTAAAAGCTGTTTTTTGTTTAGCTTGTTAAATTCTGCCGTTTTGGTTCATCCTCACCTCTCTCAAAGCATTGTTTGTTGCAGCAGCAGACATCTGTTTTAGCGGAAAAGCTCTCTAAGCCCCCTCACCTGATTAGAAGAGAAATTCATGTGAAAACATTGGGTCAAAATACGTTTTTGGCATGTGCATTTGTGTACTCCTTGTGTCACATTTTCAGCGTTGAGACAACTTTGGCCTTTCCACTAGTACAACTTTAGTGGTAAACATCAGATTTTAGTGTCAGTCCCACAATTGGACTGGTTTTCACAGAGGCTCAATTGCTGTATCATTTGATATTATAGACCAGAGTGTACAGATAATGGATTTTTTAGCTGACCATAGTCACAGACATTTTTCTTCAACTGTGTAGTTAAATGGTTTGAATGATGAATCTGGTGAATACCAGCTGTATTATCTCCCAATATTATCAGTGCATTTGAAGTTGTCAATCATGTGCATAATTAAATGTAAAAATATTCATGAATTACAAAAGAAAGTATGGAATTTCACAGTACATTTCTTTTAAGGCCATTTTCTTACTTTAGTAATACTCTAATGCACCAAACTTTACACTTTTATTCCTTTCCATGTATATATTTAAGGATTTTACAGGTTTGCCCACGTATCATTCATAGCTTGATTTGTGTTAAGCGTATTCCAAAAAAAATGGTGAAGATAGATTGTTATGATATTTTCTGATTTATAAATAATTATGATAAGTGAGAGATGTTCAAAATTCCATAAAATGTCAAAAGGCATTATGGGTCGTATAGGAAATGTTATGTCACATCTCAAACATTACCTCCAACAGTGAGAGGAGACAGCAGGCAGGTAGATTTCTTGCTGTGAGGGATGCACTTCATTAGCTGTTTACCAGAAATTGTTTTAATAGTTATAATCATTAAGCTAGTTTAATGGCCCAGATGTCTTATTACGAATATAAATTTGACCAATTATAAACAGCCGTAAAAGTGAGACATTTGGAAAATTGGCTGATGTACAGCTCATCTCATTTTCTGAGCCGTAAATATGGCTTTGTTTACCAGTAGGTCAGATGGACTTTGACCATGACATGGGGGTTGAGTGTTTACTCGCATAAAGCTGAATCTCAACTCGAGAGGGTATGTGAGGGCCAATATGTAAACATGAACTGCTACAGCCAGCTGTGTAGTCAAATTCAATCTGCTCAGTCTGGATTACATTTTAATTTAGCTTCCAAATATTAAAATATTTATATTCTCCTGTGGTATTTTAACTACATTGTTAAGTGTACTTATATAAGCACCACTGACCTATTGACTCCTCTTCATATCTGAACTGATGTTTATGTCTGTGCTGATGAGCATACCCTGTGTACATTCTTGTATCAAAGATAATGATGGTCCTCGATCACTGTCATTTCTGTGATCAGCTTAACTGCAGGAGGTCAGGATATGAAGCTTTGCTGTAAGTTATTGAGGCCATCCTGGCCCAGAATGCACTGAAGTCCCAGGCTCATGTCAGTAGAGCATTGCAATGCTTCCCAAGACAGCTCTCTGGACTTTGTTTCTGGAAATCTCTTCCAGCAAGAATATTTACTCGAGTCAGCTGCTCCTGTGTCAATAGATCTTTGGACGATTTGCTACCACCACATGCAAATATTATCCTTCAAAACATTTTGCCACCAGATCTCTCAAAGGTTCCGCTTAGCAGAGAGTGAACTTTATATCTGTTTTCATATATTACCAGATACATTTGTGGGAGAGTTGAGTATCTCACCTTAACAGAGTCTTGGATGGAGTAATGTTTTTGCTTCTCTCAGTGCAGATTTCTCACCGCTTTGCATTTGAGGGTCTTAAATCAGGGACAGATAGGTACACTAGATACACGCCAGTTTAGATGTAAAAAGACTGAGCCTACTTGTGAGGGAGGTTTGTGTTGGAATAGCAAGAAACATATGTAGAAGAGAGCAAAGGTGGCAAAAGTGGGGATATATTCAGCCCTTACTTTGATCCCTGATACCGTTGGCCTTCCACACAAATACATACATCCTTCTTGAATCCACATTCTTACATACTTAAGTTAAACAGGTACAGGAAGGTGAAACCTTTGAATATATGAATGTAAAATGTTATATTTAAATGTTTAGATATAAATTGTACTTATATAAAGATAAAAAAGATAGTCTACTGTGGCCTAGGAACAATAATGGCCACCTTCACCATAACCCATCATGATGCCATCCTCAATTTTATGGAGTGGTGACAGCACCCCTCACATAACCCATGGCACTTGACCAGTAAAGGTAGACATTTAGAATATCTTAGAATATCTTCAGCTGAGTGACTCCTCTCCAGACGTAGAGGTCTCTGGAGCTCTTCTATGTTGATTTGGGTCCTTTCTTGGGTCCTGATTCTCACACAGTTTATTAAGACTTTCCTGTGAATTTTGTTCCAACTCTATAACTGTGCGTTCAGACCGAAAGTGCACAAAGAGGGAAATACGCCTTGTCTGACCGCCTGTGTCGCTTTTGTCACCCTTCAGAATGTTCATTCTTAATTTAAAGGGCCCGCACGCCACTCTGGAAAATTATCACTGATAAAATGGTTTGAAGAAGAAATCATCCTGCATTCAGATTAAGCAAGGACTGATAGCATGCTACGTTGCAACGCTAGTATGCAATAATTTCTCTCCTTTCTTACAATCATATTACACAATTAAAAGCTCACCAGGCAAACCAACGACTAGAGCAACCTTCTTCCATGCATCGGCCGTCTTTAATTGATCCCTATACGTGAACAGGGTCAAATCGTAGAGGACCAGGTGTTCTGCTACGGCAGCAATCAACATTTCCAGCGCCATCTCGGAACGAATGTTTGTTAGGAACCAAA
Source organism: Spondyliosoma cantharus (assembly GCA_900302685.1). NCBI lineage: Eukaryota > Metazoa > Chordata > Actinopteri > Spariformes > Sparidae > Spondyliosoma > Spondyliosoma cantharus. The sequence continues at coordinate 4,444 of OMLP01046435.1, forward strand.
ATTACGCAGGTTGTTCTCTGGGACCGACCTGACCGAGGGACGACAGCAGAACGAGACAACCCCATTGGTTATCGCATGGCTTTTCCACCTTTTTCACCTAGATGCGTCATAGCTCATTACATAAAGTTGGAGTTGGATTTTTAACTTTTTTTCCACTCCTAATCCGCCTATTCCACCCGCCTCCACCTTTTCCCTCCTTCTCCGCCTGGCAATAGAAAGTGAATGACTTCCGGGATCATTTTCCTCTTTGTGCACTTTCGGTCTGAACGTACAGTAACTGATGAAACTTCAAATGTAGCAAAGTACAATACTTCAGTGTTTTTTTTGTGCCAGCTATAACCGTGGCCTGAGGGTTTATGTTTTCTTGTGAACACAATATCTCAGGAATGCCTTGAGGGAATTTCTTTAAAATTGACGCAAATTCCCCACTCTCGCGTCAATGAACTAAACTGGTGATTAAAGTAGACCTTTGATTACAGGGCACTGTGACCTCACAAAATACTTTTTTGGCTATAACTCAAGAATTCATATGCTATTCTAACACATTTTCACACAGTCTAATACAAAGCAGAATTAGTTTTATAGACCAAGCATATCAGCACATACAAGGAATTTGTATTTTACACACTTATAGACATAAGGCTGATATTCAGCTTTAGGTGATTACTATTGTACATGTCAGTAAATTCCCTAAATTGCAACTTCACTGTTGTGTTGGGCATAAAACAGTGAGGCGGTAGTTCTAGTTTAATAAACCCAAAAAATGTATAGCTATACAAATACACCTTTGTTGCAGTGAAACGAGTAAATGTAATCCATTACTTCCAGCTTGTGGCTTGGTAAAGAAGTTAAGGGGCCATTGTAGAAGCATTGCCCACTCTAGTCCAAGTCATACAAACAGACATAGACTTAGAGTGGATGTTTGGAAGAGATCTTAAGTGTGTGGCAAATGTGTTGATTAAAAAAGGGCTGAAGAGAGGCAGAGAGCACATGGTTTGCTTGAGTGCCCCTGTGTGTGTGCATGTGTGTGTGCGTGTGTGTGTGTGTGTAAATGTTGCACATTGATGAGTTTGTATGGTTAGGCTTTGAGGCAAGAATGAACTCTCGACCGACTGCCTGCCACACATGGGTCATCCACAGTTCAAAAAGGCAGAATGTTTTGTCTGTGCAACTAAAACCTCAAAAAGTCCAGTTGGGTTGAATGAATTTCTGAATATTAGCATCTGAATTAGTTTTCGTCACCGTCTCGTTCATTTTGAATACTGTCGGCCTCTGGTTGAGGGGTTGAATGCTTTTTTGATCAATGGAAATTACATGACCAGAAAATGGTTTTGTTTGAATTTTGATCAGCAGCAAACCAAATGTTGCATTTGACCATCCTTGTCACACACACTGCATTATTTTTTTGTTCCACTGTCAGTTTTGTTTAGACTCATGCAATTCTAAGTTATGTTCCTCATTTCTTTCTTTTGTCTCTCTGAAGAACTTAATGTTTGTGTGTGCGTAGTGGTATTGTTCAGCTCTGCCTGAGCTCATATAGTATGCAGTGGTTGTCTCTGTCTTGAATGCGACCCCAGTGGCTTTTCAAGTATGCAGTGGTTGTTCCAAAAAAGGAAAAAAAAAAGAAAAAAGCCTGCACGCCACTTGGCTGAGCGTGAATGTCAGCGGATAGGAGAAGAGGGGACTCCAAAGTCAGAGGAGAAGGGGATCAATTGTTTCAAGTGCTCACTGGAGAGAAAATGAGAGATGGGGGAGGAGGAGAGAGTGGATAGATGTAAGCTCTCTATAAGGTTTTATTAACAGTACAGTAGATTAGTCACTGTCAAAGTCATACATATACATTTGTGTATGCATGCATCTTCCCTCCTACGTTCCTCTGTTCAAGCACATGCACTTGCATTTGTTTATGGGGTATAGGATGTGTGCTTGTGTCTCCGGTGAGCTGTCAGCAAACCAGCAGAGTGAAGTAAAGCAGGCAGCGAGCAAAGCCTTGAATCCCGTCCACCTTTTTGAACCCACACTCCAGAAACAACATGTCTCGCCCTCTTCTTTCCATACATTCATCACAAGGATGTTCAGCTTAATTTCTCCTGCAGCATAAAACCTCTGAGGTGGCCTCGTAGTTCACAGACAGACATAAGGGTATTGCTGTCTTCTGCGCTGGCCAAAGACTTTAACAGTTGAATCGGCTCTGCCTTGCTCCAGTTCCAGTGTCTGTGTTGCATCTGAATCAAGTCATGTATCTAATATAAAGGATTCATTTTTCGCCACCTCAGTGTTGAGTAGAGGCCGACTGTGGCGTCTGTCCTGAAACAAGAAGCACATGTCTGTTGAAAGGATGTGTGTGTTCTCTATGATTTCAATGCATTTCTAAGGAAGTCTGAGTGTATGCATGCATGCATGTAGTATGGCCTTCTTGATCTCATCCGGCACTGCTGAAGATTAGATTATATGTCTTTGAGAGATTTACTGGTCATGCCAGGTAAAGTGTGTCTGCGTCTGTATGTGTGTTCTCATGATTGGTATATATTGAGGGCAGGAAGTTTTAACCAACAGAGTGAGGACATTTTAGGAAAGTTATGACATTTTGCCAGATCCTCATAGCTACAGAGCGCTGTTTTGTTCACCCCCATCCTGATGAACAGTCGGGTGAAGTTTTTGTAGTCCACGAAACATTTCAGGAGCTCCATAGCAAAGTGTTGCAGCATTCTCCTAAACAACTAAAAAAACAACATAAAATACCATCACGTTCAAGCTTGTGCAACCACTTGACAGGCTGCGTGCTAATGTTTTTAGCTTAGCAACCACAGTGAGGATTTCAACCTAAAAAAGGGCACAAAAAAACTATTTTTCAAATCAGTTTGTATTGTCAGGCATCCAGAGATTTGGATTATGTCGGACGAGCTGTATGGAGCCATTTTATGTCATCTCTTTGGTTGTTTTTTTACATGTTAAAACAAGTCCTCTTCTAGGCCTACTTAAGTTCCTTAGGAGAAAGCTGCAAGGCTGTTTCTGTTCCAGACATGTTTTACCAAGTATGATTTCACTTCACTGAATTTTTTATTTTTTGAGTGACCTATTCCTTTAAGTGTTTATTTGTGATGGCTAAGGTTAAGGTAACGGTCTAGGGAATACATTATGATAATGAGAGTCTTCATAATATGGAAGTCTAAGCATGTATGCGTGGTGTGTGCTTATGTCTGAAACGTTATGGAAATCTGGGACTGATTGTGTGTAAGTGGGGGAAGAGCTGTGGCCTCGGTGTATGGGATAATAACTGGATGATTTACATTTTTTTGTGCTGTGTTTTTTCCACGCCTGCCTGAGCCAAGACAGCAGTGGGAGGGGATGGAACTTCTGACATAAAAACAATGTATCTGTTACAATGAGTAGCAGTAAATCACAACTCTCAGACTTTCTCCCTCTTTCCTCACTGTCCCTTCCACTTTCTGACTCCATCCTTCTTTTCCTTTTCCTTTGTTCTCACTCGTCTCCTCGCTTCTCTCCCTCTGCCTCTTTCGTTGCTCATTTGTTTCAGATAATTTATGAGGCCTATCAGGAATTTTAGCAAGTGGGATGGTTATTTACAATACAGCCCTCAGTTTGTTTGAAAGATATGACATCTCTCAATGTTTAAGTGTCCTGCCTGTCATTTGGTTCATTGGGAGTACCTGTTCAGGATGGGAAAACAGTGGCTCTGGAGGAGTTTTAAATTGTGTGCCTCATAATGTCGTCAGTGCAGTTTTTGCTTATGCAAATAGAATAGTTTTTAACAGTAAGCTTGCTTTAAAAACTAAAGTTGTGAAGTTTGAAAGATGTGGGAGACAGAAAGGGTCTAATTAAAATCATTTATTGGTTGCTATTGAGCTGGATGAAACAAATTAAAGTAGATAAACCAGAACATATTCACATGCTGGAATCAAGCTAGAATCAGAGAAAGTATTTTTTGTTTTTTTTCTTAAAAAATTACTCAAGCCAATTCATTGATTATCAAAATTGTTCCCAATTCATTTAATAGTTAACAAGTAACCAATGAATGGATTCATTGTTGCAACTCTATTGGTTTCATTGTGGGAAATGTGGAGACTAAAAGTCAGGATATCAATTTAATTAATTATTTCATGTGTCTTGTGAGTACCCGCACTTTATGGAAGTGCAACACTAAATGACTGGAGTACCTCGTTAACCAATTTGCTAATTGACAAAAAAAAATGTTTCAGCCAAACCTTTGTTTTATCAGTCTTAAGATTATTGTAAACCTTTGTTTACTGTTGGTCAGACAAAACAAGTGGATTGTGGGATTTTGTAGACAAAATTATAAATCTAAATGATAGAATGAACAAAATATCTGATTATCTGATTGTTGCAGCCTTAAAATAATTTGAATTTGAATTGATTGCTGAAATTAATCATTCTCATGCTTAAGCAGCATATGTTTTGTCTATTCTATTAATATTTTGGAGCATTTTGTGCCTTTACTCTGAGAGATATGGTGAATGGTCCTCAGTTGGACTTGAACTGGGAACAAAGCCATTCATTATTGGCAACCTGGACGCTGTAGCATATCTTTAAATACCTAAGCCAACTTTTTGTAAAAAAAACAACAACAAAAAAACAAAAAAATCTAAAGATGCTTAAATGTATTACTGGCATTTGCCCATTTTAAAGACATGACATGTAACATTTCTGCATTATGTGTAAAAACGACTAGACCTTTGTTATATATTTTGAGAAGTGTACTCGCCTGTTGTTGCAACCATCATATGATATGTCAGAGAGTGAGGAAGGAAGTCATTGAACATGATGTGAATAAAGCTTCAACACATTATCACGTCCATCAACATTTCTGCCCAGATCATGTCAGATAGATCCCACACTACTTTACTTCATCAAACAAAAGGCCAAAGTTACATATGGGTGCATTGTGTACATTGCCCTGCTCACTCATTTTCCTCCCCAACTCCTCCAGGTTCGTCACACGCTTCATCGAGCTAGACGGCCTCACCTGCCTCCTCAACTTCATGCGCAGCATGGACTACGAGACCTCAGAGAGCCGCATCCACACCTCTGTCATCGGCTGCATCAAGGCCCTGATGAACAACTCCCAGGGACGCTCGCACGTCCTTGCCCACCCACAGAGCATCAACACCATCTCACAGAGCCTGCGGACGGAGAACATCAAGACCAAAGTGGCGGTGCTGGAAATTCTGGGGGCGGTGTGCCTGGTGCCTGATGGACACAAGAAGGTGCTGCAGGCCATGGCACACTACCAGAAATACGCTGCAGAGCGGACTCGCTTTCAGGTGAGGCACAATGTTAAATGTGCTGACAGCTGTCATGTTCCTTCAATTGTGGTCAGGTCTCATGAGACATACATCTTTATGGAGCCTTTACTGGAGACTTGGGGCAGGCAGAGATTATGGGAAAGTAATGCCCATATAAATCAAGTTGCAGTCATTATGCTGCAGCACCTCAGACTGCTGGCCTCAGGTTAAGTCAACACTCTGGTCATATTAAAGGCAGGTGAGGACATCCAGATTTATAGAGCTCAGTGTATGTGTAGTGCTGTAGTGACTATTAGGACTGAGTCAACAAGCCACATTTCACCTGTCCCCCTGGGGTGTGTGATAAATCATGCCACCTCGGGCTAAGCTAACACCACAGGAGCTGAGTGATTCCAAACGTATGAGCCCTTTCTAATGTTTGCTTGAGTAATGAATAAGCTGCTAAAGTATGTCGGTGTCTGTATAAGAGGGAACAAAGGGTGTGAGAAGTGAAAACAGTGACCCTGTGTTCCCACTTTCTCTTCAATGTTGTGTTAACAACACAGTTTTGATGGACTAAGATTTCCTTGTCAGTTCAGAGAGAAGTTCATTGTATCTCTGACTTAGTTGCTGTCTGATGATTTCAGTGTTGAAATATGCTTTGGATCAAACACATTTGCTGACTAACCTTCCCATATGTCTGGACCATGTAGACGCTGCTGAATGAGCTGGACAAGAGTACAGGCCGCTACAGAGACGAGGTCAATTTAAAGACTGCCATCATGTCCTTCATCAATGCTGTGCTCAACGCTGGAGCTGGGGAGGTCAGCATGCACACCCATGCCGTTTAGAGTATAATCAAATACAAATTGTGTGGGTGTGTGTGTGTGTGTGTGTGTGTATATGTATATATGTGGTCACGTGTGCA
>OMLP01046438.1:2434-13362 GCA_900302685.1 Spondyliosoma cantharus
TTGAGGATCAGTTAAGGATTTTGCAACATCTTTTACACAAATATGACACGACATGGTTGAGCAGCATGGCTAAACCAAGTTTCCAGCCTTCTGTTTAGATCAGAAGATTGATTACTGCATTTTTTATTATTATTTCAAACACAGCAGCTATATAGGGAGCAAGGAGACACAAATAAATTCATACTATTTATACATCTTTGAGACAGAGAGATTAAGAGAGTTTAAACTATTGATACTGTAAGTATCAATAGTACAGTAAACAAAATTAAACATATATTTGCATATATGTATATACTGTTGTAATGATATAAACATACATGGCCAATTTTCAGATAAGGTGTTTGGCATAGGAATAAGTGTTTTTTATGCGATTGCAAATCAAATATGTTTATTTTAAAATGTCTTACTTTGGCTCTGATGTAGCATGTCATCTCCAAAAACAATTAAATAAATTAGGTATTGGATTGGAAGCGTAAAGTAGCAAAAGATGGGCATTATCAAGTAAAGTACCTCAACATGTTTAGTACAGTACTTGAGTAAATGTACTTGGTTACATTCCATCACTGACTATAAATGTGTGGAGTCTCTGTTTTACACTCTCATCAGGGGTCATACGTGCTTTCAGACAGACAGAGATACACTGCAGCGCACATAAAACGTGAACATACTGAAAAGAGGCAGCTGGACACAGCATCCTCATGGTTCTGTATATGTGCACATAAACTGCTACATATGCCATGCTATGCTATAGCCTCAAGGGAAGCTTCTCGTGATTGCATTCTCAAAATGTTTGCCTCCACATTCCTCCATGTGAAAGCAAAGGTTCTAATTTATTTGTATACATTTCATACAGCGGGGAAGGAATGTCCCGTCTCAGATGTTCCCGACATTCTTCCCTGCTCACTCCTGGATGCTCCGTTTTAGGCCGCTGGCAACGGCAGATATGGATCCGATATGAAACACCCTGAATGGGCCAGCCAGCAGCCATGTCATGAGGCAGGGAGAAGCTCAGAAGAGAGGGATGATGGGTGAAGGTTTGGTTTAACAGAGAAAGACCAAAAGATAAAATCACCACATTAGAATCCATCAGTTTATAGAGCATGTATCCCTGCCCCCTGTGGCTCGTTTAAGCCAAAGCATGTCCTCACTCTATTTCTGTTTAAACCAAACCCTCCAAACACCAGTTAATTTTTTAGGAAAATGTTACCGGGTATGGGAGGAAACACAAGTCCCCTTCTCCAAATCAACATGGACTCCTCCATTCTCCTCCCCTACTTGGGAAATGATTTAAGCAGGACCATGTGTGTGTGTGGATGTAGAATAATATGTCACTTAGAGGGCCAAAAGGACCCAAAGAGCAGCATACCTGCTTCTTATTAGGATGACTGGAGGAGCCTTGAGGCCTTCACTCTGTTGAGAAGGAGGTGGGATATGATACATTTAGAGGTAGCAGGTTCAGTTAGAGTTACTTTCATAAGTGATAAAGCCAGTCGCAATTTCTTATTAACGGTTTACCGAGCACTTTGATGATGGACAGGTAAATCCGGCGAGCGTTGAAAGGGAGGGCGGCGGTATCAAGTCTGTTTTGAAACCAGTTGAAACACTTTGCCCCACGGCTCTTTTCCGTCCTTTGCTGGCCGAGGAGTATTCCCCCAAATTTGATTATCTGGTTGCTAATAAAGACCAGGTCAAGAGCAAACGGATTTCTCAAACTGCAAATCTATTCCGAGGCTGAACAGAGCCAAGCTCACACAGACCTTTCTTCTGTGTTATCTTTGTCGGCATATCTTTCTCGGAGATAAGTTGTTATCTTGTGCCATGGGTTGTTGGAGCGGTGTCAAAAAGGAATTTTAGAATAAGTGGAGCCGTGGATCTGAGACAAATTGCTTAATTCTTCCTCTCTGGTGCTATCTTTGTCTGGGATGGGCTTGCTGGGAGCCTTTTGATGTCCGGCGACAGGGGGATTTCCTGTGTGTGTCTGAGAGTGTGAGCTTGTCTCGGTGTCTGTGTTGATACACATTACACACACGCTCAAAATTGAAGATATTTAATGTGTTAAAAAGCTGTCTCAGAATCTAAAAACACAACAGAAAACAGTCATTCACGCTTTCACACTGTCTTATTCATAAAAAATCAGTCCATTTCTTGCTTGCTAGGGTTAAGGTCTGCTCCAATCGCTTTTATTATAAATAGTCTGCACTGCAATGGTGAAATTCAGTTTGTTTTTCATTATTCCAATAATCATGTCTACATGAGCAAGCAAATAAAAGGTTAACTGCTTTAGCAACCGTGACAATACCACAAGTCATTCCATCAATGGAGCCACTCACAGCGTCTTAACAGAATACAAAATACACCAGAAACTAGTTTAACTTCCAACTCTTTCTGTATTCTTTCTGTCCGATCAGGTGATGGGCCTGCTGAACCCGGGCGGCGTGCCACATCAGCCCCAAAGCGACTATGCCATCTCCCCTCTGACAGGCGGCCTCGAGCCCCCTGCAGGCATGGCGGCCAGCTGCAGCCAGCGCATGGATCACATCAAGGGCCTAGAGGGTCTCACCAGCGTTCCTTCCATGTCGGCTCTGCCCTCCCTGCCCAGCTCCCAGTCCTACTGCACCCCCTCCTACAGCTCCCCGGGCTACACTGTCGACCACGTGGCGTCCTACCAGTACGGCCAGTACGGACAAAGTAAGGTCAATAGACTTCACCTTTTTATTTTCATCATTTACTTCCAGACACAAACAAATGAACAAATTCAAACAAACAATATATGTAATAATATCATCTCTGCCTACATACTTGACTTATAAGTTCAAAATTATTGAGAACTTTACAGTGCAGTTAACAAAAAACAGTAACCACTAGCAGCAAAAGGAGTGAAAGCAATGACTATAGGAAGAATCATTAATGTAAATCCAAAAAACATTTTACATTAAAGCAAACATATGCTAATTTATGTTTTATGAATTATTATCAAATAGCAGGTTGAAGTTATCCTTCAGTATTCTTTATTATAAAGCCTCTGTCAGTAAAGGCTTCACTGCCTAAACTTTGGACAGTTTTAACTTTGCAGTGATGGAAGAAGAGTTCTTTAAAATCCTTTAAAGAAGTAGAAGTAGCAATGATACACTCTAAAAATACCCCATTACATTACAACTAAAAGTCCTGCACTAAAAATCATACAATTAAAGTACAATGGAAGTATGATCACAAAAAATGCGCTACAGTGTTAAAGTCAATGTAAACATTATGAAGAATGGCCTCAGTCAGTGTTATTACCTGATCACTGGATCATTGTATGCTAGACAGGACAGCATCTAAGGTAAAATACTTCTTACCATAATCAGCAGCAATGTGTGTGTCACTTGATGTTATAGAGTGGTGAGAGTGAGAATGCTCAGGTGGCACGGTTGTATCGGTACTATGGAAAATCTGAACCGAAACTGTTGCAAATATTCAGAATCAATAGATAGATAGATAGATAGATAGATAGATAGATAGATAGATAGATAGATAGATTGATAGATAGATAGATACTTTATTTATCCCGAGGGAAATTCAAGATGTATTGATATATCAATATTTTGACAGCACTAATCTGGTGCAACAAATGTAGTCTGTCAGTGACAGTGTGCCAGTGTGTGTGAAAATCTGTAGCTGTCAAAGTAAAAAGTACAATACTTAAGTAGTTGTACTTAATTACATTCCACCAAATCCATCCATACCGACTTAATCTCCAGGTAAAGCTTGATGTGATTTCAAGACTTTTTGTCAGTTATCTGCACCCTGACATGAAAACTTGAGTCATATTAAATATCAAAGGTGGTGATGGAGCATATATGATCAAAAGTATTTCTGTCTGAGATCCCAACATTTTGGACTCATAACTGAGATCAGATAAACTATGTTTTCAGTTGGTCTCATTGGGTTTATCTGCGGCTTGATAATTCTTCATGGAAAAATGGCCTGAGCAAATTCAGCCTGTGTTAGAAACCTAAATAGGATGCTCATTGTGCAGCTATATCACCCATACTGTTGCATAGGTTGATTCGGTGATTATGAGCACATTGTTTTTAAATCTGGAAGGCTACAGTTGCTGTGTGGCTCTCAAAGTTGCAGACATGCTAAGCAAAACTGCACAAAAAATAATATGAATATGCTTGCCTCAGTTCTTAGATATCATGTGACCACAAAATAACAATGCCACGGTATTGTTTTTTTTAATCTATGACCGGAATTCTGATAGTCCAGTGGTGGACACAGAAGTTGTTACCGCAAATTCCTTGCTTTGATTACAGGGATGAAAGAAAGCTGTTGTGCATGAAGCAGACAGCATACAGGTTGCTCAGCACTGCTTGTTAAAGGCAGCTAGCATTTTTCCAGGTCCAATCATGCAGTCTCAAGTGTTGGGGTTAATTGTGCGGATCTGATTCCATATTTGAAGCGACCGGCCCAGCACTGATACTTAAATCTGCGGTTAGGTACCCTGTAGAGTCAGCTGCCATCACCAGTAGTTTCTGATAGCCCTCCTCAGACTGTTTGAGAATACCTACCTGTCCGGCAGTGAGAGGGTCTTTTCACTTCACATTACTGTCACTTTAAGAGTTAAAATCAACTTCAAACAACTCTCCATCCAGCTTTAGAAGGCAACGTCGTTTTCCGTCACAGCGTGATTACAGCGGCCGCCGTTTCCAATTTTGGTCCACAGGGGGTTGACCAATCAGGTTCATCCACTGACCTCGTGGCAACCCTGAGACAACAAGGCCCTTCAAAGAGCATGGCAATGGTCCAACGAGTCTGACTGCATGTAGCTCTGTGAGGCGGCACGTATCAAATGAATATCTGACGTACTATCCGAGAGCAGCATATGTCTAATGAAATATCTCGGTCAAATATCTGAAAGTGAACCGAATAAAGAATTAGGACGACGCATGTGAAAAGCCTTGAGCATGTGGCACTGTGCATGTACACACACACAAGCCTTAAGGCAGCCACCAGGACAGCACACACGGCCGCATGCACCTCTACAGCGTCAGGAGCCCGAGCAGTCCATCTTGATGTGATTAATCAGTGCGACTGGATAGCCGGTGTGCGGTTGGGTTTGGAGTTGCAGAGGAAAGGTCCTTTCTGGGGGTGGACGGATCCTAATAGCCTCTGGCAGGGCCGCTATTAGAAACAGGTGCGAGGACTGAGGTCAGCTGGGGAAGCAGTGTTGAGTAGTTCTGCTCCAGGTTCCAGTCCGAGAGACTGGTCCACACTGTGGTACATGTTGACAACATGGAGCTCTCACTGGACTGCCTCACGGAAACTACAGTGGTAATCCATGAAAAAAACTTGTTTGTTTTCATTTAGGTAATGGTGTGTTGCTAAGCAGACATTGCAGTGGTTTTGTTACACAGCACTTTTCAGAGCTGCCCATTACTATAGAGTCTTTCTCATTGACAAAGTCTGTTTACCTGCTCGGTCATGATACCCCTTGCCTTCCAGAAACATAAAACACATCACTTCCTGTTCATCAGAGAAAGGGTCTACAATCTGAGCACCATAACATGGATTATTTTTTGTTTATTATTCCATTCTGGGTCCTTGAGACCCTGGGCCCATGACCTCCCCTAATTGCTTAAAACCTTTGACGTGATGACATAATTCAAAAGCCAGCAAAAGAAAAGGGACGTACACATTTGTTCTGTTTTGGGTCTCCAGACTCCAGCTGTAAAACATGGTTAAATACATAGATTTCCTTCTCCTCTGGATCTGTTATTGGTGGTAACCTTTATACAGCACTACCCCTCCCGTATCCCTAATAAGTTCATTTAAATTTCTATTGAGTTATCTACAGTTTTAATGACATTTTTACTGGATTTTCCTTTCTATACATTAGAGCATTCATAGTGGAATGTAGTGGGGCGTACTTGTCCTCACATTTTATGCTACTTTATGTTTACATTTTTGAAGCTAATATTGTACTTTTTGCTTCACTTCATTTATTTGACAACATTAGTTAGAATTTCAGACTATAATCCAAAATAGAAATCAATTTATAAATGATGATCCTTTATTATGGATTAAGCTGCTCAGCAGTATATAAAGAAATCAGCGCCTCCACCGTTGCCAGCTGTGACAGTGATGTTTTCATGAGAGGATGATCGATATATCAGTTGGCTGATATTGGCCTATCAGAAATATATTAGTATCAGTGTATATGTTGCTTGATATGCGCCAAATAAAAAAAACATATTTCATAAAGAGATTCTAATGCAGAAAAAGATCAAATTGCTTTGTGAAGAAATTCTTTTGTTAAACTGTTAAATATACTGCCTTCGTTACATATCTTTGTCACAACTGTTTGATAATTAGATTGATGATTATTTGTAGGATTATTACCAAAAATGTGTGTAAATTAGCCGATATTGATATCAGAACCAAAAATTGAGTTGAGCTATAGTTTACATATTAAATGCATCCTTTATTTTAATCTGGTATTAATGAATTGTTATTCTACAGAGGGACATTCTGTATATATGGTGTTCTTTTTCATTTTTGATCTTTTAATTTTGCTATTTTTATTATATTTTGATGGTAATAGCTTTCCATGCATTGAATGCAGGACTTTTACTTGTACCAGAGTAGTTTTATATTTTGAAGTTTATAATGTAGCCTGATTGCAGTATTGGTAGAATAAACTGTAATAAATAAACTGTTTAAATTCTACTACTTCTTCATCAGAATTGTGGTGCTAGCAGTGTGGGATATATAATAACATGAGTAAACAGTTAACTGAATACATAAGATGTGGCACATCCACATAGAGGAAAAAATGTTGAGACTTTTTCATTTTATTTTGTGTAATTACAGATTTTGGCTGCTTCTGAGTTTGAGAAATATTGTAGTTGTTTTTATTTGATCATCCTCACACTTCTGTTCTCACTTCCTCTGCTGACCTTACACCCCAAACCACTGTTACAGATGCTATGCTAACAATAGCCATATGTTAGCGGAACAGCTCGCCTAAACATATGCCCAAAATGTATTGGGGTCATATATCTCCTTAATCATCTTTTCATCTTGTTTATAAAATCTGTTTTCAGTGTTAATAATTGAATTGTTTCATTCTTTTTTTTTTATATATACAGGTGCCCTTCCTTATCTGAGGCCTGAAATCACCTGATCGTGAGCTTCAGACTTTACACAGGAACATTTGTGTGTACAGCGATGGAGACCTTTTAATATGTGGACCAAAATTTTTTTGCCATTTACCAGGACACATTCTCTACTGCAGGACAATATATTGTTGATTATTTTCTTTGTGGAGAAAATGGACAGAAAAAGAAGGGACCACAAGGACCAGAAGGAATATCAGACCAAAAACTGTTGATTGACTCTGAACATTGCTGCACCCTATTGAAGATGACCCGCAAAGATGTCAGCGCTTAACGTGGTCAGTTCAGTGGAGTTCTGACCATACGGTGCCATAAAGAGGCACTTTCTTCATGCAAATCCAGTGACCAAAACACCATTCGTGGACTCTGCATTTGGAGCGCAGCTTGAAGGAGCATGTTTACATATCTTAGGGCCACATGAGTACAAATGAAATTCCATGTATCTCCAAATTAATCCCCAAATTGTATCAACTGAACGAGGGAAAGAAAAGGGCTTTGTTGATTTGATTGCATTTACTTGAGATCTCTGCATCCCACACACGGAGAGAAATTCCAGAGACGGAGAAAACAAACGTGAGCAAATGACTATGTGGGTTTTATTGTATCAGGAAAACTCTAATGTACACCACAGCTGTACTGCAGAGAAAGTTCATTCAAACATTCCTCCTACCTCCTCCCCCTCTGTCTCTCCCTCCTCTCCCCTTTCTGTCTCGCTCCTTCTCTCTCATTGATGTTTCGGACGGTGAGGCAGGGATCCCGGCCTTTTGTAGTTTTAGAGAGGAACTCAGAGGAGGTCAGGGGGTGACTTTAGGGAAAGTGACAGATGAGAGAGCAGTAGAGGAGGGCGGCAGAGAAGTGGCTTTAAAGGGGGGCAGGGATAGGCAAGATCGATCACAGGGTTAAAAAAACCTTTGGAGATCGTCTCCCCGCGAGAAAAAGCCACCAGGTCACAAGACACGACCAAGAGATACTTGAGAAACAGAGACAGATAGTTTAGACTAAAGACAGCCATTCTCCCAGCTGACCAGAAGTGCAATATCATGTATCTTTGAGTCACCATTAAAACAATAAAATCAAACGTGCCTCTTAAAGTCTTACGAAACACTTTGGATTTAGACTCTGGATCTAGTTTAGGACTTTGCAAAGGAGCAACACATGTGCCTTTGATGGCTAATTGGAACATTGTTAATATTGCTGTAACAGGACACTGAGAGGAGCACATTTGTAAGGACTTAAGTCAGTGTTGTGTCATGAGAAAAAGAGCGAATGAAGGGAATGCTAATGTGAACAGAAAAATCACCAGGAATGAGAAAGCCAAAACATTATTTTATTTTATTTTTTGTGTTGCTCGGGACCTTGTTTGTTTCCATGTTGCATACACAGGATTTATTGATTTGGTGTGTGATGCATTCCAGACATATTTATTGTCACAGCTGTATGTCCACAGTGTCTTTGTAAAACTTGTACAAGTGAGTGACAATACTTAATCCATCCATCTACGGCTCAGAATAACTGAGTGCCCTCAGAAGCACTCCTGTTTTGTATATCTGTCAGTGTTAGAATGAATCAGTCCTTTCATTCTTTTTGATATATTTTTTTGTATTATTGGACAAATCGATATGACATAGTGTCATGTGTACAAGTGCATTATCACTACTATTTATAATGAAATAAAAATCCTGAAAATAGCTGCTGTTTTCATCCTTTATTCAGCTGACGGTAATTTGCTAAATGGAGCCTTTGTATTTATTTTTGCCACAAATTGAGAAAAAGAAAGCGAGCAATTGTGATTCACGCTACAGAAAAATACAAGTGGAATCAGAGACAAATATGTACTTTTGATGGCGCTCATGTGAACCTTCTAACCAAAATAGGCCCGGACAAATGGGGATCACCAGACATTAGATTTGACACTGAGCACAACAGGCTTTCTCACGGATGGCAGTAAATGCTCAGACATCTGCATTGGTGTGTATTAATACCCTGCTGGCCCCCCGCTACTGTAACAAACTGACTTTTGTTTAGCAACCTCAACTCACATGAAGAGAACAAGCCTTAAAGCGTTTTTGGACAAACAGAACACCCAGCCCCTCCGAAAACCTCTGCAACCCATCCACCCTGCTTACACACACGGGGCCCACTCTGCATTCATATATTCTTCATTCATTATGTTCATGTTCACACATAGTGTTGTTTCTGTGTGTGTGCGTGTTCATGCAGCCTGAGGGTATTAAGCCTAATTATAACATTCTTCTGATTAATCGTGTCTGCTTGCAGGCCTCGGAGGGGTGCCGCTGTGTGCAGCTCGTGCTGCGGGACCACACACTCTATAAATAAAGTCTAAGTCAATAACAACGTTAAGGATCACTCATAGTCTTGTCAGCTCTGTTTGCTAAGCCTGAATAATTCAGCCAATGAGAGGACACTGAGACACACATGCCAACAAATGAAACACACACACACACACACACACACACACACACACACACACACACACACACACACACACACACACACACACACACACACACACACACACACACACACACACAGTGTTTGCTTTCTTAATCAGTCCGTACCATTAAAGATGAAGACAAATCACACCTGCAGAGTTCTAAAAGCTAAGACATTACTTTTATTAATGAAGCCTCCCCTGCACTGAAAAGACTATTATTTCTTGAACACACCCCAGAGTGTAGTTAAATGGAACTATTTTAATGGTATTTTATACTGACTGATTTTTGGATTGTTGGACCTCTGCCTGGCAGCAGAAATGCCAACGGCTCTTTTTGCTCCACACATACAGCTGTATTCAAATAATTCCAAATTAAATAAGCATTTTTTTCAATAAGGCATTAATAACTTTCTTTCTATGTCAAATATGGAAAGTCCCCTCTATGTTCCAAAAACACAAATATATATATTAGTTTTCAGATAATGTAAGCACACAACTCAACAACACATATATCATGGGTCTGGTCATCTTCAGCCATTTAAATGCAGAAATGTTAATACGTAAGAACTGGCTAGTTGTCGAATCCATGCTAAAAACAAACAGAGGACAGCATATGCTCAGAGTAAAAGCTAACTGCTGTTAGCTGTAGCTGCGATTAGCTAGTTAGCTCAGTTAGGCGTGCAGCTAGCAGTCTGGACTGGAAGCTCAGGGACCAGGGGAGTGTTGGTGTTAACACCGCAAGCACAGGAGCTTTGGACTAGGGGCTAGCAGCACATGCAAGACATTGCATGGTCATCATCACGGTAAAACTGGTCCTCAAATTCTGTTGATAACTTCAGTACATATTTGAATGTTTTCAATTAAATTACATACTGCCCCTTTAAATGATCACTGTCTTCTTTTATTCATTTGTTTCACAGCAGCACACAAAATAGTGGCTTCACATCCCTCATTTGTCAGTTGGCACAGTTCACACCTGTGTGCACTACAGTGGAGTTGGATTTGGGCTAAAGTACAATTTATTTACTTTTTTTCTTAATTTTATGTTCTGCATGGTGTGAGTTGAGCATTTTAAAGACTCTCCTGCTGTGAAGAAAAATGGCCCTGCTGCGCTTGCTTACCCTTCTAACGGGAATTAATGCAATAAAAGCTCCAGTGTAAAACCCCATTACACACACACACACACACACACACACACACACACACACACACACACACACACACACACACACAGCAGGAAGTGGTGAATAATGAGTCACTCGTGGCCACACACTCAATCCCGATCTCACCGATTCAACCTCTTCTGCGACATT
>OMLP01046438.1:13382-51008 GCA_900302685.1 Spondyliosoma cantharus
AGTCACATAATGGCACACACACACACACACACACACACACACACACACACACACACACACACACACACACACACACACACACACAGTAACTCAATCCCTGTTTTTGTCGCTCTCACACAGACACACTCGCACATTGAGCACAGCACTCATTGCCTTGTATAACCATGTGATCCAGTAACTCACATCTTGGACAACCCCCTGGGTTAAAGAATTTGTTTTTTTCCTCAGTGTTGTGATCTAACATGACCTCCGGATCACGCCAGCAGCTGCTTCTGTCATTCTCACAATGTTAAATGTGTGTGTGGGGTGTGAACCCGTCCTGATGTCTACGTCTCTACCATGTGTGCTGTGGCTCTTTGTTTGAGGGTGCACGGTAAAAAAAACTTAAAAATAATCATAGTAAGAGAGAAACACGTTGGCAGTGGTTAATACTGAAGGTTTTCAGTTTGAATCTGATGACCAGCTGGCTGCATGTTCTCCTTGTGCCCATGTGGGTTTTGCCCCAGATGTTCCGCTTTCTATCCACGGTCCAGAGACCTGCAAGATACAGGTGGGACAATGGAAATAATCACTAACCAGATATGATTGTGTTAGTTTGTGAGTCCTGAAGAGAATGAGCAGTTAAAACTTGATGAAGGGACTTTTGAAAACACACACTATCTATGATTTTTGAATGAAGCAAATGAATAAGGCAAAAAAATGTGTCACAAGCCTAAATAATGGCGGGCCTGAACCCACTTCAACCATAGATAATCTGATCATTACCTTAATATTTGTTGTGAGGTTAAGAGACACAAATGTTTACTTAGAAATTTCCCTCTATCAAAGTAACAGAGCCCACTTAACAGGCACTGTGAAATCACTCCCGATCTTAAAGGAATATTCATTTGTTCGAGCCAATCCCAGCTGATTTTTTGGCGAGTGGCGGGGTACACCCTGGACAGGTCGACCAGGCCATCACAGGGCTTAAAGGAACAGTTCACCCAAAAATAAAAAATCAGTCATTAACTACTCACCCCCATGCCGATGGAATGTGGAGCAAAGTTTTGCAGTCCACAAAGCATTTCTGGAGTTTCAAAACAAAAAAGCGTAGCAGCATTCTCCTAAACAACTGAAGTAGATGGGGACTGGATTCAAAATGTAAAAAAAAAAAAAAAAAAAAAAAAAAATGAAATAAACATAAAATCTCCAGATATCACACAAGAAACTATGATTCCAGTTATCATCCCAGTCATTTTTTATTTAGATTTATGAAGGTGATTTTATCACTCATCAACCCATATGTAGATTATTTTCTAATTTCAGTGTTTGCACTTATTATTGCCTTATATATAACATAAATCATGCATCGTGCATTATCATTAAAATACATCGCCCCATCACTGCATAACTCTAGTACTAGTATGCATTCTCCTCAAATCATCCATTCTGTCCTGTCTGTTCTGCACAGGAGGTAACCAGGTGGAAGGAAGTGTTTTCGGGGTGTCTCATACATAGCTGCCTGCCATACAACCCCTGTACACACACTTAACCCCTGACACTCCCCAGCGTTCACACACTCTGTCATCACAGGTCCTGGCTGCTGATGACCTGAGCACTAACACATGCTGGGGACAACTTAACCTCTGGACCCCCAGACGGAAAAACACATCGACAGAGGAGAGGGAAGGCATCCGAGCAGGATAGGAGGAGGAGGAGGAGGAGGAGGAGGGGGTGAGGGGGCAGACAGAGGAAGATGAGGGATCAGCGTGCGTTTATGAGACTGGCAGACAGCCAACAGATGATACACGACTGTAAATTGATACATTTACACATTATTGGACTTATTTGTTAATGGTACCACATGTCTCTTGTCACACGAGAGCCTTGTATAACAAATCTGGTGGCTAATATGTTTTCATCTCAACTGACTTTCTTTGGGCTGACCGTATGACTCTGGAGCTTTGCAAACCCCTTTCAGGACCTGCAATAGGTCAAGATGAAAGCACGGCAGTTGAATTACAATCAAGGCGGTTTTACCCAAAAGTTTGACATGAAGGCAGGGATAGATTTTCGTCCAACAACAACAAATGTGTTCCAGGTATTTTGTATTTTTTTTTGTATATCTTTTAATATGTGTGTGTGTGTGTGTGTGTGTGTGTGTGTGTGTGGGAGAAAAATAATACGCCAGACTCATCTTTGCTTGGCTCCCTGTGAGAAACAGAGGAACTTTTATTGAGGTCATTAGTGCTAAGATTGTCTGTTGATCCATTTGATCCTTTTGTTCCGACACTGCATTAGCTGATTTGTTTTAGCCACGTGGCTGCTGCAGAAACAAGCTGTCACCTTTTAAGGTGATCCAGCAAACATAAATTTGGAGTCTTGTTTTTGGCCTCTCCCGGTGAAAGGAGGTCCAATTTTCTCTCTCATTTGGCTTTGTTTTAGCAGAGCTGCCTGCTGCTGACACTGATGAGAGCTGCGAGAGTGAACCAAAGCAGTTGTAATGCACGTTGGTAAAAAACAAAACAATAAGCCAAAAGATGCTAAAACTCTCCATAGAGCACCGTTTAGAGATCATTTTCACTAACATGAGCCACTGTTATAGGACTAGTTCAATATTTTGGGAAATATATGTCTTTGTGGTGCAAACTGTATAAAGACACAGCTGGAAGCCTGTTAGTTTATTTGAGCAACAGAGACTGGAAACAGGGGGAAACAGCTAGCCTGGTCCAGAAACAGTCTGGCACACAACCACACATGAAACCATAAATGGCCTTTTAACCATAGACTGTATAATGAATTGTGGACAGAGCCAGCATGGCGTCACCCATTGGTTGGTTGTTTTGAAAGCCTTGACATTATGAACTTACATTAAGTTTGACATTATGCTATCGGCATCTCATTTTTTTAAATTTTTTTTAAAAATTTGGACAAGAAGACAAGCCATGGCAGAGACTTGTCAATCACAAGGTAGACACGGCCTAAAGCAGACCCCGCTTTGTCGTCTATTTTACTCCAAATGGTGCCATCATGTAAAAAACGTGCACCGTCAAAGAACACTTAAAACTAGCAATTGAGACCTTAAACTCATTAGTATACTGTTTACTGAGGTACAAAAAAAAATAAAAATCAAGCCAGAAGTAGGGTCATTTTCTCATAGACTTCTATACAATCAGACTTTTTTTAGCCAGTGGAGCTGCATCCACATATACTGTCTACTGCTTCAAACACTTTGGTGTGTGCTAAATGCTAAGGCAAGCTAGGGTTAGCGCCTCTGGTTGTAATTTAATATTGAATGGAAATGCATGTGAGTTTTACATATCTTCTCATCTATCTTCGCAAGAAACAGAACACAAAAACACAAAATCTGCTTTCGATGATGGCAACTTTGAATACACATTTTTCTGGTTGCAGTGCTGCTCTCTTGTATTCTCAAAGTTTTGCAGGGAAATGTCGCCATACTTTATATATACAGAACATATATGGACAGTTCAGAAGTGATTTGTCATGTAGGTATAGTTTTCAATTTTCCAATTGTCTGGTCCAAGCTGACCCCAGCTGCTGCTCTGTGTGAAGGAGGACACCCCAGACTTTTTACAGCGGCGTTCAAGCCAACATGGGGTGACTGTTTGATGCTCAAATGACAGATTTTGCGCGGAGTATCACTTTAAGGGCGATGCACAGCAGCCAAGAGACTGTTTTGACAGCGGCGGAGCCAATCAAAGACACCAACAGAAAAAGGGAACCGACTTGATTCATTTTTATGGAATCACATGATGAGCTGGCAGTAACGCGTGGGGGGGGGAGAGAGAGGGAGCGGGGGATTGCCGACAACAATATGCACAGTGTATTTCATGTGTGTCAGCGGAAGCGATGTACAGTGTGTGAGCTCCGGCCTGCATGTGTTTCTCTGTAAAGGCGAAAAAAGACAACTGGCAGACAGTGACGCAGATCAGAGAGACAGGGCTGGAGGAATGAAGTCAGACAGGAATTTTCGAGGAAATGATGGCTAGCAAAACAAGAGCAACGTGACTGCATCGATATGAGTGCCGTGCTGCTCTTCAGCTGCACTCTGGCACTGCTTTTAGGGGCTTACTTTGCCCAGAGAAAATCACATGCCCTGTGTGTGTGTGTGTGTGTGTGTGTGTGTCTGTGTGAGTGTGTGTGTTGTGGCCGCTGAAACTGTCAGATGCAAAATCGGTGACTTCGGGGGCCTCCTGTGTGCAGCCATACGTCTGACTCGGAGGGACAATGTTAATATCATGATACAATAACATGTCACCGACAATTTTAATACGGCCAGGTGATGTTATTGAGCATTGATTGCGAGCACAAACAGGAAAGCACTGGAGACATTAGAAGTTGAAACAGACTTCTTGGCAAAGCTTATTCCTTTCTAATCTCTCCCGACAGTCATTTGGAGCAACACACAGACATCTGTCGGCAAACCTTGCTCATGTGGATTTACTCCTGTCTACCCATGGCTTCTACTTATAGACTGTTCACTCAGCTTAAAAGGAAAATATCTGTTTAGGCCATATCTGTTTTTCCACTCCATCCCCCACTGATAATAGCCATTCAATACCCAGTTTGTCTTTTTCTGTTAGGCCATCTTTCCTGGAAATAAAAGCTTCTGGGTCACAGGAAGTGATGCATTTTATCTTTGGGATTTGTCGGGATTTCAGAAGCAATAACAGTCACTAAGAGCAGACAAAAAAACTTGAACTGCATCAGAGGAGTCGAAAAACGACAAAACAAGGTGGGCAGCCCCGTGGGCTCTGTTATGTGTGGAAATGATAAATCAGCAAACATTTATTTGGCTTTCTCGCCAAGAGTCGGATGAGAAGATGAATGTCACTTGAGCCTGACTCTGACAGAAGATCAGAACAAAACCAACACTCAGATAGATAATTATTTTGTGCAACAGTGACAAAATGCAATTTAGGCATCGTGTCTGTGGACATGAATTGTCAGTTTTTGTAGTGACACTCACTCACTCATTTAGAATCCAGAAAAAAGGGCGTCCATGTACGCAAATCCGTACATTTTGTCAGCATTTCACGGGTGCCTGTTTCACAAACAGCAACCCTAACCTTTCCCTAAAAACATCTCCCCCTAACCTTCACTGTTGTCTGAACCTAACCGCAGAGTGGATGCAAACTCTGGATTCTGGTGTGGTCAGTTGTACACCTGCCATCCACCCTGTTCACCCTCACTGCGACTCCAGTGCGGTTCATAAATGTTCTTTCGGTCAAAGAAACGTGGGGCAGGCACAAAAGATAGTCATGAAACCAATCAGTATTCATATACACAAAAGCTGTAGATTGCATGTTGTGACCATTCGTGGACTGACGGGACGATGTTGCTCTTACTTTCTACAACAACAACAATAATAATAATAATACGTTTTATTTCATTATAAGTCAATTCAAAATTGCAATCTCATGCAGATAAAAGAATCTGTTCATGACAATGTGGCTTCAATGCCTAAAGGGTTTGGAGAGGGCTTTTGTCGGCGTTTATAGTTTCCACCGGGTACCCAAAATGCTGCCATACAAACATTCTACGAGTGGCGGGGGCATCTTCTGCGCCAATTTCGAGTTCAACGCAAGGATGTTATATTACTTTGGTTCGACGTCAGCCTCCGTCATGCTGGCTGCTGCTCTGCCTCTGTTATACACCGATATCGTGAGACAGCTTTTCACCCTGGTGAGAAATATCGCCATATTTTGATATCATACCCCTCGTGGATACCAGTCTTAAACATGCCAGGCCACCGTGTCACAGTTGTGTTTGGCCTCACCTAAACGTGAATACTACGTGGTCTCATTTTGCGGTCAAGTTAGCAATATCATGTAACATGTAACGTCTGTTTACATTTTCAAAATAAAGGCACCAAATTACTTGGATAGGTTTAGGAAAACATTTTAGTTTGGCTTAAAAAAAAACAACAAACTGCTTTGTTAAGTCAGTCACATTGAATATTGGCTTCACTAACCATTGACACTTTGCTGAAAGTCTTATGAATGAACCAACCAACCAGACCTAAACTGCCCTCCTGACGCAGATTTTCTGGCTCTTTATACGACATTCATTCTTTGCTGTCTTTTTTTTCTTCTTATCATCGCCCCTTGTGGATACCGTACTCACACACACACACACACACACACACACACACACACACACACACGTACTTTTCGAGAGAAGGCAAAGCAAAGCGTCACACTGTCAAGCTCTCCTCTAGTGGTCGGGCGGGTGAGTGACACACACTGCCAACACAGGCAACACGCCTCCATCGTGTCTTCAAATGAGACGAAGATGATTTGGACAGTTAGTCTACTCATCACTTAAGTTGCAAAGTGAACTCATGATGTGAAGTTATAAAAGTGACAAGAAACTCACTCACTCACTCACAGTTTATTTAATATAACAAATGTCATCTTTCAGTGTGGAAGAGTAGAACAGTCACAACACAAGCCGTAAGAACTTTTATGATTTTGATCACAAATAAAGATGAAGATGGGGAATGCCAAAATATCAATTTCAACTTCACGTGGTGATAATTCAAATTTCTCAGACCTCACAACTTCTATCTATGTGTGTGCCAGAGAATAAAAGTTGATGTTTTTACAGTGTGGTAAAAGCGTCAGGAGAAAATGAAATGAAAAACACAGTCTGTGGGATGTGAAAAGAGGTCACGGACACAGGACCTCTCTGTACGGTGTGTTACAGGCCACAGGCTGCCATACTGGCACGTCAGCAGCGAACATGAATCCAATACAGCTGTAAACATCCATTCATAGTTCATGCTATGTATTTGCCTTTGTCTTTTCACGGACTCCGTGGTGCGGCTGTGTGATTGACAGGGGCGAGCCCTTTGAGCACATATCTGAGACTTTATGAGGGCCTCGTGGCTGCAGATTGAGCAACAGAATCGCCTACGAGTTACACAGCCAATGCAGTGAGGTTTGGCTGTGAGTCTGAGGACAAACTGGCAGCCCTGCATTTTGTGGTTGCGTCATGCTGGCGAGTGTGAAAACCGAAGAGACAAGGGAAAGAGAGTGAGTTATTAAGATGCAGAGTGAATTAAGGGGAAGAGAAAGGAAAAACAACACACGGAGGAAAGTTGGTTGTAATTTGCACACACATCCTTCCAGAAAAGGCGTGGTGCAGAGGGTTTGTGGCATTTGCGGTAAAAATTGTTAATCCCTGAGAGAGAGAGCAAAGGGAGAGGAAAAGACAAAGATGGCTTTGCAGCGTAACTCCCAGATCAAGAACAAGCAGGGATTTCGTAATGCAGATGGACAGAGGCAGATGCAAGTGATGGCCAACATTTTTTTTTGAAGGATTCTACCTACTCAGAGAAGTATAGCGTCTCTGCAGAGCCTGTCTGTCGGTGGGAGAGCGGTGGGAGCTGGGAGGTATGCGGACTGTTATTTGAAGAGGTATGTGATGTAAAACGGTGGAAGTGGGATAGCAGCTGAGGCTGTCCAGCGCCCATGAATCAGGCTGAGGCACCGTGAAGCAGCGGCCCTCATAGGAGCCAGATGGGCCCTTGGCTCGACACCGGCAGGGATGAAGGAACACACACACACACAGGCAGGATGGGAACAAACAGGCTCTTATGTTCACTGCAGATAGAAACCTGGAAATGCAGGCGAAAGCAAATACGCACATGCACACAAGATTTTGCAGAAAACGGTTGAGATTTATATGCAAGAGGTGCACATAAGACATGCAATGTGTCAGAAACAAGTACACGGACAGGCACGCTGACCTTGATATTTTCTCAAATGGTACATATGGAGCTCCAGAACTGACAAAAAACAACAAAAGATGATTAGATAAGTAAAAAATACAATTAGTTCAAATGGAGTGTGATAAAAAGCTCTCTATTCTTTACTTTTCCAACCATTTGTAAAAAGTGAAGCTAATGTTTTTCACAAGTTGATCAAGTATGTTAAACTTTTTACAAATCTGTTGCTTTTAATTATTTATTCTTCATTTTCCACACACAAAATGTTTTACATTTTAACAAAATAACAGTCCATCGTGCGTGTTCGTGTGTCAGCCGCTAACGAGTTTGGGCATCAGCTTTTTTCAGCCGGCTACCAAGCTACAGCTAACTTTCGTCACACAACCCAATCGTGCCGTACATGGCACTGTGGAGTGCTGCTGCATTGCATTATGAGCGCTGGCAACAGGTGCTAAAGCATTTTAGCCAGCAAGCTAACGCAAACAAGGCTAGCAAGCCGACTAACTTAACTAGTGATTAGCGAGCTTCTACTAAAAGTTAGCACTTTTTAGTTTCCTTTATTTGACCAAAACAGTTTGCCAAATAATTTGATAATTCATTTATTTACACCCTTTTAACAGCCACAACCTTCATATAGCTTCTAAGCTAAAAGCAACACCACGTTCGACTGCACCACGAGGCTGTAAATAACATCTTTTCAAATCAATCTGGGATCTTTGAGATTTGATTATGCCAAATGAACTATATGGAGCTATCTTATTTTTGGTGGTTGGTTTCTTTTTCCCCATTTTAAAATGAGTCCCCGTCTACTTTGATAATTTCAGAGTACGATGCAATGCTGTCCTGCTTCGAAGCTCCAAAAATGTTTTTTTCTGTACCATCTGCATGGAGTTGATTAGATAACGACAGAATTTAAATTTTTGGGTGAGCTTTTCCTTTAAGTCACACACACGCCTTGCCAACAAGATACAAATGAAGAACTCCAAAGTTTTGTGCAACTTCTAGATTCTCTTTCTGCATTAAGTTCAAATTTTCAAAATAAGTTTAAAAGATGTTGGTGTCTTAAATTTTTTTTTTAAAAGATACAATAAAAACAGCTAAATAATAATAATCAATAAAAACAATGAAGCCATTTAAATGATAATATTTTTTCAAGGCAGCAACAAAGTTGGTTTGCGTGAATGAGGAACTTCAAAAAGAGCGGGGACACAACAAAGAGAAGAGAGGCAGCAGCGAGGTAGCTGCAACAGATACTCTGGCCTCAGATCATCTGAGCAGGTCACTCTTTCAATGGGGCTTGAAAAGTGTATGTTTGCGGCAATGAATGGTTTCCTAAAGCCCATCATCCCTGTCTGCTTGACTTAAGTTAGACAGACTGTGACTGATTTCAACCCATAGTGAACCCATATGATCGGAGTTTACGGGCCGTAAAGAGATGGGCCGAGGAAAAAGAGCCGCATTTTATGGACTCCGGTAATTATCGAGCTCTTTGTGATGTTTCTAGAAAATATACACATTATAATGGTTGTTTGCTTACAGATTGTGTAGTCTTTTTTTTTTTTTTTTAAAACACATTCAAAAGTTTAAGAAGTTTAGACTTTTAACATCTAAGGTAAAACAAAATCTTGAAAGGCTATCAGGAAAAGGAAGCCCAAACAAAAAGGCATAGATAGATATTGGGGATCTATTTCCAGTTACTATGTATTATTATGAAGTTGTTGGTTATAGCCTTTTTCTGGGAGGTCTTTCAGATTCCACAGGCCGTACACTTCTTTCATTTTCCTGAAAATAAGCACACAAACTGCACCGACCGCAGTTTGTGTGTAAGAAATAATCCCTCCATAAACATCTGTGGCTGCTTTTGATCGTGTTCACAAACATTTCCGTGATTTTATCCACTGACCGGGCCTCAAAAAAACCCCCAAAAAATGTTGGGCCTGTCCAGAGCAGTGTGCCACAGTTTCATTCACTGTGACTGTAGTGCTGCGTATTACTGTCCCCCCAGGAGATCATTTGCTATGAAATACGGCCTTATCGACATCTGTCAAATTCCTGTGGCAAGATCTGGGTTGTTGTGGTGGCACACATCCAATAAACCCAGTGCCAGACAAAAGGGTGATAATTATGAACAGATAGAAGATGAAACCTCTCAGATGGATGAGGCTCAGTCACACTGAACAGAGGCTCAGCTTGAACCCTTATAGCCACATGACATAAAACTAAATTAGAGTCTGCGAACATATGTAGATCCCACCCATTCATCAACTGAGAGGGAGATTTATTATCAGCAGCAACATAAAGAGAAACAAAACGTACAAGTTATTATAGACAGACAAACCAAACAAAGATGTGTCACACAACTTGTTATCAGTTGTTATTTTCCTTGAGCTGAATGGAATCCCTGATTTTATTCAACTTATGTAAAGACAAAAAACTATTCAGGAGAGACAGGACAGGAGAGCATAAATAAGACTCATGGTGAAAGTGTGTTTCTCATGTCAGTGTAGTTTTTTCGATTGTGGTATCAAACAGCTTCCATTTTTTAACATTCGTCTAAAATAAGCTACAATAATTAGAAACGGTCCCTTAGCTTTTCAAAAATCAATCTGTTTTCGTCTATTTTCGTCCACAATTGCTTAATTCTTTTTATTTGTGTGCTGTGTTGTCATCATACACACATGCGTCATGGCACAACAAGACATATTCAAAAAAAAGGAAGAAGAAAGATTTCCTTTCATTCGTTCTACTTTCAGATGGTAATAAATCCAATTGTGTTCTTTTTGAATCTGAATTGTATGTTGCCTTTGTGTCTGTTGGAGTGTAAAATAATCTAAAGTAAAGCAAGTAAGTAAAGTCATCTAAAATGACACAACATAAAAATACTTGTTTTTTTTACCTACCTTAATGTTGAATATATTCTTTATATTCTATTCCCTGTCACACTTGGAAATAGAAAATTACATGCAGACCATGAAGGGGGCATTATCTACAGAAGCCTATTTCCTGCTGCAGTGGCTCTTCTGCTGTCAGAGACATACACTGCTGAACACTGACCTCTGCTGGCTCCCTGTTGTAAACAACAGTCTGGGTCACTCGGATTCATACTACAGCAGACGTATGTACTGTAGCTGTTAGATGAGACAGATCCCTGTAATTCTGTTTATAAGGTAATAGTTGTGACACACATTTTCAAATCAAACTTCTAAGTTGTAAGGCTTCTCATGCTCAGTTTTCTCCCTTTCATGACTGACATGCGATAATGCGAAGTTGGGGGAATCGCATGGAAGCATAAAAAAATGGCCGACACTTAGACAGCGGACGCACATACAGCCTGTATTTAGTGCCAGGTAAAGGGTAAGCTCCAAAAACTGTGGATCCGGCAATTCCCATAATGCTCTTCAGGCCCTCCTGAATAGATCTATTGTATGATATGCCTCCAGTCCAGCAAACTCTCTGGTATAAATGTTACTCACCAAGCTGATGACATCACCAGGGTTGCACTCTCAGACTTGACACAACTTCCTCAGAGCTGTACAGAGGAAATGATACAAGTGTTCTTACAGATGGCATGTAAAATGGAGTGGACCAGCCCTTATAGTACAAATATAGTTTACTGATATGAAGTCGCTATAGATTTAACACAGCAACGATACCTTTGGGATAGGTGTGAGGAATGCATTAAAGGATGTAAGAGGAGCCAGAGTGAGAACACTGGAGGTGAACACCACAAGAAGTGTCTCAAAGCACTCAAGGTTATTTGAAATTGAACCTCGTGCTTTTAGGATCAACTTTATAAAGCACTAGGAATAACACGATTTAACCAACAGCATTTCAGATAAAATGCAATATACTCGTGTTGGAATCTCTCAGGTGGAGGATTTACTCTGTGAGAATATGGAAGGTGATCTTTTTTTCTTTATGACGCCTCAATCTGTTCATCTGAATCAATTTAATAGAACTAGCACTTAATGTGTTAGCTCAGTGCTAAATCATAATGAGGATTGCCATGAACACACCAACAGAAAACAGCGTTGTGACTGTGATTATATTATCTTGATGAAGGAGACATGTTAAGTCACCTGCTTTACGCAGAACGACAGCTGTGCTCACAGTCAAAGGGAAACATTTTCTAAGCTGCGTGGAGATGAACTGACGTTCGCTGACTGCACATTGTTAACATTTGTGCAGTGTTCAGTTTTCAGGGGCACTTGTGGCATTGGCTTGATGAGCAGGAACAGCTAAATGTAGCAGTTTACTTCAAAATGCCACTTTTATAATGATGTACAGGAATGATGAGGGAAAAATACAACTCAGAAGGATTAACTGACGTGTGATGTGCATTGCTTTGAGTAATGCGACTCATGATACACAGTCTCTAGAAGTGTAGGATTTCACTTTTTTCCTTACATTGGGATATTGAATCACAATACGTGTTGAATCAAAACCAAAGTATTGTGATAGTATCATATCATCCCAGCCCTGATACTAAAGGAGTTCCTCTTACCTAATTGGTTCAATTGGCTTTTAAAGGGCAAGACAGGCAGAAACCTGCTCTAACAGACTCAAAGAACACAATTAAAACCTGACTTTTTGCTGAAACCACTCAATGACTCACTGTTCATTATACTGTCTGCTGTTCATGAGAGGAACTGCTGTGATTGCAATCTTTGAAGCGTCCCTCAACTCCAGCTGCTGTTGTCAGCAGTATTTTATTATCAATCAAATCTGGCTTTTATTTGGATTTAGATTATTTGATTTCATAGTTTGACCCACCCACCACCCTCCCAGATCCCTGCCAGCAGAGAAGTGCTGGTAGCTCACGCTGCTCAGAGGAAAGCTGGGTCGGATCCTCAGTTCCGGCTGACGGGAGCCCCCGGCAACCTACTGAAGGATCAGCTCCGAGCTTCAGAACCCAGCCCTCTCCTCTGAGAGAGGGGATCTGAACCTGTAAGCTCACCACAGGCCTTACTTATAACTTCCAGTGGGAAATGGTGACATCATCAGTGCCATCATCATTAATTCACAGATGATGCTAACAGAAACTGTTATCAGTTCTTCAGAGGGAGAACTGGTGACATTATCGTGACATCATCGTTGCAAGTTATTTTCCAAACTAAATTAAAAGACCTGTCAGTCAAAGTAAACAAGATTTACAGTTTGTTTGAGTGCACACAAACAGCTTCTCCCTACGCCACCCTAACCACACCCGACGTCTACATGTCTCGTACAACACTGACAGTAATAAAGGGTCACCAACATCTCAGCACAAAACGCTTTCTGACAGGAAGAAGTGTCATAGATTCAGTTTATTTATGACAAAACTGACAAATCTTTGACTTGTGGACCTAGTTTGTATTGTTTTGACCACTAGGAGTGTGTTCACTGAGTCAAAGCTCTCAGCCCAACTTTGTACTTTGTTTTCTTTTAGTCAGTTCTTATGCACCTGGGCAGACGTACACCTCCATCTGTCTTTAGGAACGTTGCACCTATTTGAACCTCATTATGAGATAAGATAAGATGTTCCTTTATTGATCCCCCTTGGGAGAAATTTGCAGGTAACACAGCAGTACAGAGGGAAAGTAGCAGCACAAGAGCAAGTCTCAAAAAATAGATACATTTATAATAAAGATAAGCATACTATATTCAGTATATTATGTGTCTCTGTCACAATTGTTTGTTATCAATTGTTTGTGGCTGTCGAATATGCAGTGTGAATAACTCTGAAGATCACAAGCTAGCACACTTTGCCCTCCTGCTTCTGTTTACAAGTCCTCACTGCCTTTTAATCGGCGGGTAGGTTTTTACCCAATACGCCCAGCAGGGGGCAGTGGGATCCTGCTGTTGACTGAAGCCGATGAACCGATTAACCCCCACTTTGCCCCCATGAGTGAGAGAATCCTCAGCCTCCCAACACTGTAACAGAGATATGAGCCTGTCTTATGCTGTTTTAACTCTGACATGGTATGCCTCCTGGCCGGTCTACGGGATAATTAAGTATCTGTGTGTGTGTGTGGATATTTGAGTATGTCTGTAGGAGAAAAAAGTGAAGTTGTGAAGGGCCTATCTTTGTTTCCTTTTCCCCTCCTCACTCCTTCTTTAGTGCATGCGTACACTCCTTCCTTGCATATTTCTTGGTTGGAGCTGCATGTATGTGTGTGTTGCCGTGGTCTCCTGGGCGCTGCCACCCTGCCCAGACTACTAATGCCCTACCTGCTTCTCATTAGAATGTCCCGTCTGAGTCCGGCCATCTGCACCAGCTGGTTGGCAAAGCCTCTGCCAACCGTTTGATGTTTTTCGACGAGGAGCTTGGCGACGTGCTCACGACGGCGTCCCAGCGCCAGACATAAAAAGACCCTTTTTTGCTTTGTAGTTTCTCCTTTTTTTTTTTTTTAAAATGCCCGAAAAAAAAAGAAAAAAAAAGTCCTGAAGTTTTCATCCAGTTCTGGCAGACCTGTAGGGGACCTGGGGTGGGTTTCGGATGGCACCGGGCGAAGGTACTCCACCAAGTGTTTGCACAGTTTCAGCTCCTTTAGATGTGCTGGATTTGTCCTGGCAGACGCTGAAACAGAAAGTGGAAGAGGTGATGTAGTGGTAAACAGAGAGGAGGGGAAACTAGACAGAGTGTACAGACTGTCTTCCTGTCACTGGTGCGCAGCCTGTCTTTCCCACAGCTGAGCTCCCGTTGACGTTTAAGAAAACTCAATAAGGAGTAATTGGTTTGAGGACATACATCACAAGTGGGTATTTGTAATTGTGTTCATTTGTAAACAACAGAGGTTTACTTTACCTAGATTACTTTTCATTTATGTATTTATAAAGGTTTTTGTCAAAGTGCTATAGTTTGTTTTGGATTTATATGCTGAGGTGTTGTTGTCTGAGCAGGGCTTTAGCTTCCACTGGCATCATCTCCTCGGTATTTGTTTCCGGTAATTTTAAGGGGTTTAAGCAATCTGGTAGCAATTTGCATTCCTTAATTAAAAATGTACCGACCAACACCTGTGGGTTTATTTTCAATATGCTTACATTGGACTACCAACAAAATATACATGAATGGGGCTGGGTAACGACAGTGGAGCCAAACACATTCCAAAACAAGGAGCCAGTGTTTAAAGTGATTGTATGATCTGTACGATTTTCATGAAGTCAGAGCTCATTTTTGGCACACCATGTCAATATTTTTCTATCAATAGCTTTGCAACATATTTACATTCCCTAACCACTGCCTTATTCAATAGTTTTCTTTTCAGTGGTGGATACATTGTGGTAGGAGGTCAGAATGTACAGAGTTTCTATACCCAGCCCCATGAAGGCCCTATACAGTAGTTCACCACTGTTAATTGACATGGGGGTGGGGAGACAGACATGTTGACAGAAATGACAGAAAATACACTTATTAAATATTACTAAATATAATTGTTAAAAGTGTGTGGAGGATGAAGATTGAATTGGAATCAGTATTTCTAACATCCCGGAGATCTCCGTCCCGATATAACAGAGGCGAGTGGAATTATGTTTGTGTTGCTCAGCACAGTGAAAAATGACATTTGAAAAATTCAGCAGCTCCATGTCTGTCCTGAAAGAAGAGCCCTTGTTACTCTGGGCGATCCACACAACACAGATTGGGACTATTTCTTTAGGAAGAAAGTAGTTCCAATGAAAACTGTGTGTGTGTGGATTATCCAGAATCACCATCTTTCCGGGTGAACTAACCCTTTAAAACCAAATTTTTGGTTCCCACTCTTTATTACCCCCATGCTTACCACTACCGCTGCCTTCTCTAATTCCAGCTGAATACAATTCTGTGTTTAGCGTCACTAAATCTATTCCTGCAAGATATACAGAGACAAACCATGTCTTTTTATCACCTGTGTGTGTATCAGCGACTCCTCTGCCCTGAACGAGAAGCAGTCGGTGACTTATTTTGACCCGCTCTGATGTCATGCTGGCCTGTGGGGCATGCTGAGGCTGTCTGAGGGGAATATGACGAGGTTGCCTCCGGATGTCTGCGAGGTGGGTAAATATGTGTTCACAGATACTGGATACGGGTAAATAACACCCACAGGCCCCGGCTGACACGCGGCCGAGCTAATCCTGCTCTCGATCTCTTCATCCGCCTCTATCTGCCTCCTCCCCTGGCTCTCCTCCTTCATCGTCTCCCACACTTTGAAAACAAAACTGCATAAACCCAGGGATCTAAATGAGGAACGAGCGCGAGGGGATGGGAGGACGACGAGAGGAGTGTTGGGAGGCGACTCTTTAAACATGGTAATGGCCGACTCTCCATCATGCGGAGCCTCTTAGGGCATGCAGCCGCCAGACCCGCGCTGCTAGCGGCCCACCGAAACATAAAGATGAATTAATCATTGCCTTTTCTTCCTCTGCGTCCCTCCCCTTCTCCAGTCCCTGCTCTTTCCCACATTCCTACAAATGCCCGCCTCTACCATCTCCCCATTCATCCTCCATGTGTAAATATCACTCCTCACCTTCCTTTCTCTGCGGTGCCTTTTTCTTTTTGCACTCTGTCTTACCTCTGCCCATCTTCCCCATCTATCTCTCTCGCAGCCTAAATCCTCCCTCTTCCTTCCCTCCAGCGTGTTGTACTGATGTGTAATGCTGACCCACTTTATCTGATGGGAAGCAGGCGAGGAGGAAGCAACGACAGAGAGAGAGAGAGAGAGAGAGAGAGGAAAAATGTAAGGAAGGACGGAAGGAAGGGAGGAAGGAAGGAAAGACATCACAGCCCTCCTTCTCTTACTGCTTTCGCTCTCCCTGCTGCTCATGTCCCACAGTGCCGTGTTTAAGGTAAATATTTTTACAGCGGCACTCATCACAAGGACTCTCTGGGACAGCCGCCCCCCCCAACACGCCAGCCCCTTCTCGCCGCAAGATCAAATATTCATATGCCCTACCATCGTCTCCCCCCTCATCTCTCCATTACCCGGTGTGTTTAACCCCCACATCATGTCATCTCTACTTCTGTCACTCCCACTCTCGCTTTTTTCGCCCCTCACATTTCAAACCTCCGTACTTCAACACCTATATCCCTCCGTCTGTCCACTTATCTCATAGCATGCTCTCTGTACCAGCGTATGTCATGTGTAGGTCACACTTCACATGCGGTTAACACATCAGGTGGCTATATGCACAGCCGAATGCTCTCATGTGTATTTCAGTAGGTTTCTGGCTAAAGTTAAACGTTAAGGAGCAGTGCAACACTCTGACTCTTACGGACATGATGTGCATGTGATGACAAAACAAAACGATGCATCGTGAGCGACGCTGAAAGCGAAAGGAGGGCGAAACAGGACTGAACCATGCGGTGGGCACGCGCATATTCTGCCTGCTGAAGGAGAGATCCGTCCTCACATTCTGACAGCCTCCCTGACACTCACCCCCGGTCACTCACCTCCTTTGCAGCTGTATGTTGTTCTTAAAGGAAAGGAAATACTAAAGTGGTGACAGATAGAGAATATACAGTGAGCAATAGGAGGTGGAGAAAAATCAATAAGGGCCAACAGTAGATCTTTGCCCAATCCGTTCTCACATAGGAATCATAAACAAAACAGAGTCTTGAGAAACGCACTACAAGTCAGAATATTGTATTATAGGAGGAAATAAATCATATGGCACTATATGATGAGTCAATGTGAATCCCATAGGGACACTGTAAGGATTATGCAAAACTCACACAACTACAATGGCTTGCTAAACTCAAATCCAGCGGTGGGCCATATTATATAACCCAACAAAGGCTCTCAGTTATAATCACGGTCTCTGATTGGTCGACAGACGCAGCCCGAGGAGCTGACAGTGAAAGGCTGACAAACACACTAGCAACAACAATAAGTGTTTCCACACAGAAAACACATTAATCACAAGCAGACTTTCAGCATGGGATTGATCATTATGGATCCATTTCAGGCCGCAGCTCAGCGCTGGTTCACAAAGCTGCTCAAAGGGATACGATCGCACCGCAGCCCTCATTAGCACCTCAGTATGAATGTAGCTGCTAACGTGAGGCATTTAGTACGTCATATTATGACATGTTCTATGATGTGTCTTCACCTAAAATAACAGTAAATGTAATAATCTCCCAGAAATCCATATATACATTAATTATATATATAGCATGAGCGCTGAGATGGTTCTATTGGGAAAGAGCAACTCGGAGCAGCTCATTTAACAGAAGAAAAAGAAGATTTGCTCAAATTCAAAAATGATGAATCATGAATTATGAACTATGAACGCGAACTAGTTCATTTTATTCTGTGTGAACTGAACTTTGAACTAGTCCTTGTGAAGTGTGAACGAGCAACAACAACACTGCATTTCAGAGCGACACTCTTCCTTGAGCAAGACTTTGTGTTTCTGGTTATCTATGTAGGAATTGTCTCCATGATGTCATCAGTGGTTGAAACAAACGCTTTAAGTGGATGGATGGAGCCTCCCCAAAGGATTATGTTGCAGGTTTGAAAATACCAGACTTCCCATTTAAGTTGAATTTTGAGCTTCATGTACTTTGTGTATTTCCATTTTATGAAACGTTATACCTTTACTCCACTTCAGAGCGAAATATAGCACTTTTTACTGTACTGCATTGACTTGACAGCTAAGAGTCACTTTAAAGACAACACACTAACACATGGGGCAGCTGTGGCTCAGGAGGTAGAGCAGGTTGTCCACTAATCAGAGGGTCTGTGATTCGTTCCCTGGCTCCAGCTGCATGTCGAAGTGTCCTTGGGCAAGATACCGAGTCCCAAATTGCTCCCTGTGGCATTGGTGTGATTTTGTGTGAATGACTGAGCATAGACATAATGTGGTGCTTTGGTTGGGAAAGCTTGCATGGCTGTCAGTGCATGAATGTGTGAATATGACAGAAAGTGTTGAAGCACGCCATATGAATACAAGCTCATATGATCCGATCAAACATGATGCAGGTTAAATGCAAATAAAGCATATGGAGAAATCAAAACGATCTCTGCCTTAACCTGCTACAGCATTGTAAAACTACTTCCTCATCAGTGTGTTGAATAATATAAGTAATAATCATACACGATCCTTTCTGCATACTCTGTATTTTCAGTGTGAAAGCTGCACTATTCAATATTACAATTGATAAAGTCACATGATCACCTGACTCTGCAGTTCCTCTCAGCTCTGTGGAGCATTTTAGTATCTGTCAGGTCATCGTTTTGCTTTTACAGAATGGCAAATGTGTTCCCATCCTTGTTTCCATATACAGGCAGCTTTCCCCCCCCCACGCACTACCTGTCCAGCAGCAAACAGCAGACCAGCTGGTGAGCATAGCGGAGGAATTTCAGATATCTTCTTGAAGCGGGTGTCAGCGTTTTCCCATCAGCCTTAGTGGGTGTCAGCGGTGTGGTTCATGTAAAGATACACTGATAATGGAGCCATCTGTCGATAGGATCGGAACTAAAGTATGGAAAGGCACGAATAAATTAATA
Organism: Spondyliosoma cantharus; assembly: GCA_900302685.1. Classification (NCBI taxonomy): domain Eukaryota; kingdom Metazoa; phylum Chordata; class Actinopteri; order Spariformes; family Sparidae; genus Spondyliosoma; species Spondyliosoma cantharus. The sequence continues at coordinate 32,583 of OMLP01046438.1, forward strand.
AGCAAGGTGGTGGAGACCAAAAATACTGGGCCTAGATTTGTTACGTAACCAGAAACACAACTCCAAATAATGCTAATGTTGCTCTGTATCTGCTGGTTGTGTCAGTGGGCGGTAATGTGTGCCATTACAGCTTCATGAAGTGATAGCATGGAAATATTGTGTTAACGGCAAGCCACAAATATCAGTAATCATTACTACTGCCTTGCTGTCCGTAAGTAATCTGAACACTTCTGTACAAATATCATAAAAATACTATAGCACTTATAAACATACTCTCAAAATGATGTATCGTAGACACATTCAAACAGGAATATCATAGGAATATGTTAGTGATATTTCACTCTCGGTAGGACGAGGATGAGAGTCAGAGAGGCAGGGAGATTTAAGGGGCATCTGAAGAGAGGGATGGAAGTCAGATGGGTGGAGGACAGAAGAGCACGTGGCGAACCTGCCTCCCCTGTCTCTCCCTCTATGAATATTTGATGCAAGGGACTAAAACCGGCGCCGTGAACTCTGAAAAAGTGTGACAGCTGAAAATGCTCGGAGGAGAGCGGCTTACAACAGCCATCTCGAAGCAAAACGCAGGGAGAGCTGCCTCTCAGAGAGACGTCTGAGGGGGGGAGGCAGGGGAAGAGAGAGCACACGTGAGTGTGTAGAAGCATGGCAGGGTCGACAGACTGGAAACTTGTACGTACACACACATGTCTGTATTATTAGGGAAATGTTAGAAAAGTCAGAGCTAGATGGAAGAGGAATAAATGTGCAGGCTTAAACAAATCATATCTGAAAATACAATTTGATTCTTATTCTTTAAAACAAGTCAGGTTAACCCATTTCTTTCATTCTTTTTCTTTTCTAATCTTCAAATCTTTCCTTAAATCCAGTCTCAATTCTAAACCTTCAAATTAAATCTATCCTCTCACTTGTAGAAGCGAGAACCGACACATTGTCCTTCCTTAGACGGATTTCGTCCCTACCGGTGAGGACATCTGGTCATTAGAAAACGTACCGGAACACACACATGGAGGCTTGCACACACTGACACACCGTGGCCACACAGGCAGGGCCATTGAAATATTGATGGAAGCTCTCTCCTCGCCTTAATGAAAAATCGTCCTCCGATTAATGTTTCATCCCTCCAGATGCATCACCTACCCATTTTTAACAGATGAGGCAATTCGGCGTAGAAACACAAACACCGGGGGAAATGGGTCTCGCCGCAATTTGTTGCCCTTCGCATACAACTGAGAGGGACAAGCTGGAGGAGATTTTAAAGCAGAAGGAGAGGGGAACAGAGGAGGACGGGGTGACGTTTTACATCGCATTCTCTGAGATAGTGATTTCCCTCTCACTCTTTACGCAAACATGCTGTGGGATACTAAGTGAGTAAGATGGTAATGGCCAAAATCACAAGGCCAGGTATTGTGTACTTTTAAAACCTACTGAATGTCATTTGGGTATTCACTTAATATTTATCTTTTCTAGATTGAGCTCCTCAGGTAACCTGTTTGTTTCAGCTCTACTCTTGCACTGCAACTAGCACAAGTGCTGCAACATGTGAGTGTATATACATCAAAATGTAAAAGATGTAACAAAAACAGAACAAAAATAATCAAAGATGCTAATATGAAGGAAAACAACACTAAGAATCTTAGGTACAGTGGTGCTTTGTGTTAAATGCTACTAGCCGCAGGCTAACATGCTAATAGTGTTGCGAAAGCCCGTCGGCATTGACGTTCACACTGACGTCGTGACGTTCACACCGCTGTCGTCTCGACATTGAACATGAACAAAAGTGGAGGAGAGGATTTTAATCACTAATCGTGGCCGTTCGTGGACACTCTGAGCTGTACGATAACATCTACTTGTACCGAGACAGGACAAATGCCATGGAAGGAAGTCAGACTACCTGGTAAGTTTTGGAAATACGTCTCAGCACAGCTCTTACTGATCCGAATTCCATTCAGGGAACAAGCATTTTAAAAGTCGTTTGCTTGTCGTTTGGCCAACAAGCCGCAAGACACTGGTTACAACTATTCAATATATGTTGCTTGCTTAAATCTCATTCTCTCCTGTATAGGTCTAGTTTGCTTAAAATGTACTAAAACAGATTTAATTGCTTAACAAAACAGTTGCTGATTTATTATCCGCCAATTGACTAATCAATTAGTGTGCAGCTCCTGCTCAGGTTGATGGGAATGCTGTTCAGTCATAGTTTTGGACAAATTTGAATTTAGACCACATGATGGTGCCAGATTGAAAGTTAAGGGAGCAACAAAATTATTCCAATTACTCCTGAGGGGAGCATGAATATCTGCACCAAATTTTTATGACAATCCATCCAAAAGTTAAAATTTCACTCAAAACCACAAATGTGAACCTCATGGTGGCTCTAGAGGATAAGCCAGCGGATCACCTAATTAACAACGATCAGCATATGGTGCCAGTCTGTCAGAATCCAAAAGCAAGGATTTTATTTTTTCAAAAATCACCACTTTGCACAGATGTTCAGCAGTCACATAAGGCAATAATCAATTGTGGATGAAGCACAGATTTCAATTTTTCCAACGAAAAAGCTGATTGCAATGCCGCCTCATGTTGTGTTCTGTATGGGGGACGTGGCTGCACTCTGGGAACAAGGGAACTGAAGTAACAACAAAAGTAACAAAACAAGTCCCGACAGAAAAAGCGAGACAGTAATAATGTGTTGTTTTGTCACTGAAATGTAGATCTGACCTCCCTGGAAGGGAAGAAGCAATCTGTCTGAGAGTCTCAGTCAAAGTGTCACACTGATTGCTTCCCCCAGTGCTTATATAATCCCTAAGCAGGCACGGTGAGCTCCAGTTTGGTGTATGTCCTTGCTGACGAGGCTCCAACACAGTCTGCCTGTCAGACGATTTGCCCCGAAGAGTGAGTCAGCGAGAACTTTTCTCCCTAATACCACAACACCATCAGGGTAAGGCAAACTTTTCACATATCAACGATCCCTGAATAGAAAAACATGAGTCATTTACCAATGAGTACAATGTGTGTGATAATTTATGTCCCGCTCTTGACTTTGACTTTTTCTGACCCTTTTATGTTATACAACGGAAAGCACAAAAACTCTCTTTTAGGAGTTTATATCCAGCTTGAATCAGATTTGGCTCTCGGGTGTTGTACGCTGACTCAACATCTAAAGGGCTGAAGATAATAAATAAAATCTATACGAGCAGCTAGCGTGTGTGAAAAGTATATGTTTCCTATCAGCGGGAGCCTCCGACCCACTAACCCACTTTATGCCAGCAGCAGCCCATGGTTTGGCCGTGCAGTGCAGCATCTGCTGTTCAGCTCGCGCCACCTGCTTGACTATATTTGTACACTCTTCATATACTATATATATGTATCTTGCATGCCACATGTCATAACTGCTAAAGTGCCTTGAGTCTGCACACAGGCTGCTTCAACTGTCCAACCATGGCAACATCAATAATTAAGTGTTTGAAATAAAAGGAATGCATGAATGGTTTAACTTTACTTTTTATGCACCCGCCTCTCTGTAAACACTGAATTACACTGATATATGGAATGATTGATTGTCCGAGGCCTGATATGTCATCCAAAGCATGTAAACTAACAAGAAAGTCCTGATTGTTCGTGCATGTTGTAGCTGGGTGTGGCTGCTCTGGGTTCGATTACAGCAGAGACTTGTTTGGGATATATTTTCCTCCTCAGCGACTGTAATTAGAAAAGCCCCATACAGCAAACGTGAAGTGTAACCGCTCTGGGCTATTTTCCCAAACTCTTACCAGACTGTAAATGACTGCAACTTGTTTGATTGGCAGCACATTAGAACTCGACACCGAAAGCAGGCCCATGCGCGCAATCGCCTGTATTAAAATGCATTCGCCCTGATTAAGATTCCGAAAGGATTGGCTGATTCTGTCTTTATGGTGCTCTCTGTCTCTTCATTGTTATTGAGCGAAAACCCATTAAAGCTGGGCTAAGACTTGGCAAGCTTGCAGGATGCCGCCAATACAACTCTGCTGACATTGTCTGCACCCTTGATACCTCAGCCGTTTGCCAGTCTCACGCTGAATGATAGAAATATTGGAATTCAACTGATTTCCCCTGGCAAAGCCGAGGCACGTTCCCAGCTGCAGTTAAACACAATACAAGAGGTGAAACAGCTAAATTGAAATGATAAAACAGTTGCAGCAGGCACTTTTAGAGACAATGGTGCCAATCAGAAAGGGTCCTAAAGGCATGAATATGGAAAGAGCAATGTCAATGAATTCTCCCACAATATCCCTCTATGCCAGGAGGCTTCAGAGGGGAACATTGCAGCAAAATGGCTTAACAGCGTTCCTTTTAGCACCGCAGCCACGCTTATCCTAATAATCTCTGTCAATGTGGGAAGGTCAATATGATGAGCACTCCGGGGAAGAATACACCTCGAGTTTTTGCCTGGCTCAGAGGCCTAATGCTTTGTGTTATATTGTATTATCAGCCATATTGCTATTTGCGTACTGCTGCTCCCTTTTTAATAGTTAATTCAGTCACCTGCTCTTTGGCTGATCTTTGCAGTGGTGTTCCAACCCTTATGTGTACTGTATGGTGTAGTTGATTTAGGCCAGCGCTGGGCTCGCCAAGACAAATACACTAATCAATGGTGGCATTGGTCCACTACAAACCAGGCTAAATGATCTGCTTACGCTCTCCTGATTTTTGTCCAGTGACACAGAGGCCTGAGCATACCAAGGGAGGGAGATGTCAGTAGCATCTGATCTTAGAGAAAATTTGCACAAAATGAATGAAAGAAACTTGTTTTAGTTTTTTCAGATAATGTGGTTATGTTCACCAGTGGCCCCCACAATGGCTGACCAATCTGCCTGGTGTAGTATGTCAGGGCCTTTAAGTCGTGCCGCAGCCTAAGAATTATTCAGTCGATCAGTAAAATAATGTTAAGCTTAGACCTGGGCGATAAAACGATAGCAATACGCATCATTGATAGACACAACATCGATACAAAAAAAAAAAAAAATAGTTCATAAGTTTCATGTAAGTATCATGAAAAGCCCATAAGTATAAGCCCTGGCTCATAAACAGCAAACTATCAAATCCTTAGGTGCTACGAGTGACACGCAAACAGCCAATCATTTAACAGGTGTGTAGTTCTGTTGCACCATCGCCTTGTGACTGACAACAACAGATGAGTGTGGAGCGGGATGTTATCATGGATCCCACTGCAGTGCAGACCAGCTCTAGTCTGCCTGTAAAACTGTTAGGTCACACAGTGCCTCTGGTAATGTCTGCTTTGCTTGTGGTCTGATATGCCCCGCCAGTAAGCACATGTACGTAATCGGGGTCTGTCCCAGTCTTCTGCTGCTCCTCTCGCTGTCACACATGTCGCTGTGTGAAATATATCACTGAACAGCTTACAAGTCAAGTGATGGTCTTAGATCCACTAAAAACAATTATTTCTTACTGTACCCAGCTACCTTCAAGGGTCAGGGACCCCAAACTCTGGAATGAACTTCCTGTAGTTAACTAATCTTAACTTTTACTAATAAACATTAATTAATAGACCTTTAATAGATCTTTTATGATTCCTACCTATGTACGTATCTGCATGAGTGCATGCAACAAACAATAATCAAAGTTGTTGTGCAGGTAAATAATTTGCACCTATTTTGACAATTATGAATTGCTTGAATCTTTATAATCAAGAAAATAAATAAATAAATACATTTAAAGCTTGACTTAGCTTCCAGTGTTCTTAATTAAGACTTTGAGTACCTGTACGGACTTATAATTGCCTTTAGTGTAAGACAAAAGTGGTAAAATAACCCTCTTAAGCTTATTGTGTTTCCTCTCCTGAGGGGGGGATTTACAATTGACCAGTCGGTGTGTGAGTTGACCCAAAGTGGCCTCCAGGGGGTGACAAGCTACAGGTGACCAGAACAGAGAAAGTAATGAAGAAGAATTGGAAGGCTGCCGCTGGGTTGGAAGAGCTGCGAGAAGATGAACTTTAGAGAGAACAGATGAATGTGAGTCAGACTTGACCTCATTTCCTGCGGTTGGAGGCAGAAAAGGAACAAAGTACTACACTGTAATAGGGAAAAAAGGGAATGGCAGTTATAGTAATTGTGTTAATGGGTTTGTATGTATTGATTGCAGTGGTTATTGCTTTTGGAGGATTTTTTGTCAGCCTTCTTCGGCTTCCCCCATTGATCTTAACCCCCAAATGCATTGTTGGACTCTTTCCCATTTCATTTAAATTGTTGTCATTGAGGTACACCATTAACTCCAGCGCTATAAACCAGGTAAAGGCTATAGAGCAATTGCATTAGTATACTGTAGCCTACATTCTCTAACTTTACATTTTCTATTTTAAACCTTGGCTGCAAACAAACTGAGTCAGCCTGTATAAACGTTGTTCATCCAGATGAAATGTGCACAGATCCAATAGTTCAGTGATATAATTTCATACCTCAGCAGATGAAATAGTGTTGCTATGCTGTATATTCAGTAAGAGTATTATGATTTTATAAACTAACCCTGTGGCATCTCTCAGTGAATTTTAATGAAATGTCCTTCTCAGTCAGTTTCCATATTTCCATTAACCATATGCAGCTACAAAAAATGACCTTTTTGAAATCAAAACTGTGCCACAAATTGTCCATTACTGGACAAAGACATTAATTTTATACACATGATAAAACTTATTTTATCTGTCATTCAGAGACACTGTGTCACTACTACGCCTTAAACTGATTCATTTTCGTTAGCAATTGCCCCATGTCCCAGAGCCCAAAGCGATCGATGTCTTCCGATTGCTTCCTTTGTCCAGCCAACAGTTAAATGGGGACATTTTCCGTATTCAGTGTAATGTAGAAAAATCTCTCTTCGTGATAGAAATACTTGTCTTGAGAATTTGTATATGGCACACATCTCTACAATCCCAAAACCTTTGCACTACATGCCACATCTTTAACAGACATCTGTTGGCACTGTGTAGCTAACCTGTCATGGAATTACAGTGAAAAATGGCAGCTAATAGCAGTAATTACATTAACCCAGACTATAGGAAGTTAGGTGTGGCAGTTGTGAGAAATGGCCAGTGTCTGACCCAAACCATTAACACTGGCATTGAAAATGTAAAGGCATAAACCCCCCTTGTTTTATATATAAGGCTAGCAACATCTGTTAGCATCACTACAAGCTAAAAGAGATTTTTCATTTTACATTTTCTACCCTTTGCTTTTGAAAGTTTTGTGACAAAGCGGTGCTGTGCTTCTCGACTGGTTAGGTTTAGGCACAAAAACCTAAACTTAACCTTTTTTAGGTTCAACTTTCTGGATTTGTCACAGTAAACATGGCTGTAGATGACATACTGGTTAATTTATTAAAAAATATTAAGTGGTTTTGAACAGAAATACAAGCTGGTAAATATCTGACTGTTCTGACTGTTGGCCAATAGGAAGAGGGGTCAAAGGTCATCACTAGGCAGTGTATGCTTTCTTTGACAGCTGTGGGAGGTAAAGGTAGGTCCAAATGTTCTGGGACCCTGCCTTTTGTCCTCCCCTTCCTCTCACCTCCTTCCTGCACTCCCCTCTGTCCATCAGCCTCCTGTGTGCAGCATTACAGCTCAGAGGGCGGAGGTTTATTGATGTGATGTGTGCTTGGCACTTTCTTGAAATGCTTCTTGAAACAACGACAGCCAATGGGGAAGAAGTATCAAATAAAGTTCTAGTGTTTTTAAGTTTGTATGTGAGGCAAATGCCTCTTTGAAAACCGCCACTGTGGGTAGTGTGCGGCTGAGACGATAGCCTTTGTAGATGAACCCTGGTGTTGGAACCTGCTCTTACTTTTGAATTACAGAGACAAACCTTATGAATAAAAATGCCAATCATGTAAATCTGACAATACCCCATCATTCCATTGTGCAGTTCCCCATTCAAGCGGCAGCTTGCTGGCAGCCAAATGAGAATGAATAATCACAGGTGCTTGGAACAGACATTGGCATTACCAGAAGGCTCTTACAGCCTGAAAGCACTGTTGTGTGCCACTGCCTCGCGGCATCAGACAGAACCCATGCATCATAACAATACAGCATTGGCACATTCAGGACATGTTGACACAGCAGTATAGCTCGGTTGGCAAGGTGGCAATCATGCCCACACACTGGCAGGCCTGGCAGAAACATGATCTGGAAGAGCTGCTGACGGGGGCCTTGGGCACGGCTGTTGGCATGCCTTGGCATTTATAGTGCTGGTGTAATGAGTGTGTGATTGATTGGAACCACAATAGGGGCTCATGTACTCAGAGCGGTATACAGCGCACACCAGGCGGCTGGCACTCCTGGATTAGAGGCCCCCTGGGCTCCCACCCAGATTAAAGGGTTACATTAAACAGCATGAATAAAAGATTGAAATTATTCTCTTTGGAGCGTACCCGGAGGAGAAAGGATTGGAATGTGTTTACATTTGTGCCTGCTGGGAAGGATGCATTGGATGAAGCTTTTGCCATTTCCTGTTTCCTCTTGAAACGCACACATTTGCTTGGGGCAAACATCTCTATCTGTAGCTTTATGCATCCAAGGGCAGGCAGAATTTAAATATGTAATTACCAGCTACAAATTGTACAAATGGGACACCGGCAACATGATTATGCCAATGTTAAAGGTTACCTCAGTCATTTGGATAATTACATTTACATGCTCGGGGCCAGGCTCTCCTTGAGGTGGAGAGGGCATGGAGGAAATGCCACCTGAACTGTTTCGGATGTGGCATCCAGGAACTTAATGTTATCATGCTTTAATGAGGACATTTACGCCCATGGTCAACATAATTCTGCTCAAACCTTAAGAAGAAGGATGTGCTGCGGGCACTTTTATGATTTTAATCTTTCTAATTGGCCCTACAGTTCATGAGCTAATGTAATGAAGGCGGATGGGGTGTCTTCATCAACTACAGGAATTGTGGGTAAACCAGCGGGCAGCGCTTGCCCCTGGCAGGGTCCAACTCCCAGCCCCTGCTGCACTATTTCATCTTCAGCTCGCCGATCACTTAAGCAAATGAATCGGCTGCTCACATGTCGTCATGGTGATATTTCACACGTTTTTACCAGCATCATAAATATTACAGTTCCCCCCCACTCTTCCTCACTGTGCTTTGCCAATTATTTATTTATAAACATCACAGCTTAAGCAGTGTTTTACAGTTTTTTTTTTTATACCCCAGGTTTTTACCCAGTCTTGCCAAGACTGAAGTGAAACACCCTCTGCAAGATGTAAAAAAAAAAAGAGGCTATAAAAAGTTAGATTTACTGCTACATCAAGGAGAATTAAAACCCAGTTTCGTTGCCATCTTGATCGGGGATTTATCAGGCACTTTCTATTGATCAGTAATTCATCATTCAATCCAGGGTAATGGGCTAACGCAAGCGGAACAAGAGTTGGCTCCGGCCTCAGATGATGACTCGCACATAATCAATGCCTGATAATACAGAGGCTGCCCTTATTATTGACGACCATAGCAATGCTCCCCTCTGTTTTCCTATTCATTCGCAGATGGGTCAATTAAATAGCTGTCTCGGGCCTCAGACTCTCCCGTCCGGTTGGTTAGAGCAGGCTGGAATCCCACGGGAGACAGAGGTGAAAGGGTGACAGAGTTTGGGATTTAGGGGCCTAAAGGCGCAGCGATACACAGTTGGTCTTTCTAAAGCAGGGAGGGATAAGATGCGGAAAAGATGTACTTATCAGTGGGCGCATCAGCCAACAGCCGCAGAATCACAGGTGCAGCCCGGCATGGGAGGGGCTCACAGCAAAGTTATAAAATCAACAGTGACTCAAGGCAAGGTTACAGTCTCCTGCTCCTCTACATGAGCTGTTTTAGTCTCTGCTTGAGGCCCGCGTGTGAATGTGAGCGCGTGTGAACCCCCGTTAAAGCGCAGCGTACTTAGTGGCTTGTGGTTAGAAAACGTTTTCCATTATTTTGCACTCGGGGTGCTGACAAACGTCTTTCATCGCAAACATTCCAGACATTTCTCAGTCTCACTTGCGGAAAACAACTAGAACGTGAACTGGAAAAAAAAAAAACCCACGCGTTTTCAATTCTGTTTCTCTGCCCAGCACACGCACACTGGGCCGGTAGGCGATGCTCGGTGGTAAGTCAGGAAATTAGGTCTGGTGAGAGAGGGTGGTCTGACAGTTCTCCTTCCACACCGCAGCACTGAGACAAATGTGCCTCATAAAGCAGGGAAAATGAATTCACCCAGCCACAGCTACGGTATCTGCAACCCCTCACCTCTCACCTCCACTGACCCGGTCCTGCAGGTGTCCCCTTTCCTCACCAGGTGACCCTCGATCCCTCAGGGCTGTCAAGTGATATGTTAATGGGACACTGTTACCAAACCGCCAGTATGGATGCCAGTGTCAAAACAATGAGTGCTCACAGACACACTGGCATCTGCAGCAGTTTCTAAAAAGTGGACCATCGTAAGGGGAGCTCTGTTGGGAAAGCAAAGGCTTGTGCAATCTATCTGCTCCTGCGGAGTCCCCATTGAAAGAAGGTATATATATATATATATATATATATATTTATTTAAAGGGGCACTATTTTGTATATATTCATGAGGTAATTATATAAACTCTTTCTATTTCTTTTATTTCCCCAAACCTACATAGTGCACCTTTAATTATATGTTCAGATTGCAGGTTATTATTGATACAGTGCACTTTGACACAAACGCATTTATTTTATATTTTCTTATTTTATCCGCAACAACAACAACAATACAGTGGCATACAAAAACATACAATTAGAGATATTTGGCAGATTTCGTATACCATTTGTGTTAGTTATGCTAAATAATGCACATACCAAAGTAACTGATGAGGTTTCAAACAAGCCAGATCATTTGAGCCACTTCATTTGGAATTAAAATGTACTGTGAACACACCCAGAGCTTTGGTAATGACTCTAACTATGCTAGGCCAAAGTTGAGTCAAGAGGCCAATGAATGCAATCTACTCTGTGGTGAGCGCAGAGCAACATTTGCATTCATTTGGTGATTTAGTGTTTCTAGCAACTAAATGAACATCAACAACTGTTCACATTACACATTTAATTTAGTCAGTTGTTAGCTTAGAAATATGGACTTTAAAGTAGTGTGTACGTGTATATATACTACTCTTGTGTATATAATTTGTATTATGGCAGTTTGAATTGTTGTATGTTATTTTGCATTTGTCTCCATGTTTATTTCCTGTATTCCTTCACTTTTTGTTGCCGCATTAAACCAATTACACTTCACAGAGATCATGAGAAATTCTATCAAATGAAACTGCATCTAATCTAATCTGATTGTATCTAATCTAATTAAAAGGCCCCATCATTTACTTTGATTTCATGTTTCCAGTGTTTCTGTACGTGTATATCTCCGTTTAATTACTGGATTGTCAGGAACGTAATTAATCTCGCCGATGTGGTGCATTTCAATACCGTTCCGATGATTGATGCCAACCCTAAACTGTGATGTCACCTTTCTCATCTGACAGGTCAAGACGTAATTAACTCCATGTGATAAGAAGCGCAGCGTGCAGACAGAATAGCGGCGATCAATCTCTCCTCTGCAGTCAGAATTGTAAATGTTTAGATGTGCAGCCGTGTTACTTCCCATGTTAACACACAGATCCATTAGACAGAGCAGCAGATCTATCAAGACTCCCTGTGACCTGCTGGGCCTTTATCAGTGGGAGACTCTGCACCTGGACGCCTGTGTGTGTGTGTGTGTGTGTTTGTGTGTGCGTGCAAGTGCATGTAGGAGTGGATCAATGCACGAGTATAAATGCGTGCGTGTGAGTTTGCGAGGGAAGGTGTGTGAGTTTGTGTGCGTGTGCATGCGCCCACATCGGTGTCAGGGACGTCATGATTGTGTGCACAAGTGTGACATCCAGTGTTTTTATGTCACGGGTCAGACTGGGAGAGACTGGGAGGTTGATGGGATCGTGACATAACTACCACAACATGCGCCCTCCTACACACACAGGCACACACACACACACACACACACACACTCTTCTCCCACCTATAAGGAATGCCATTTTTCAGCCCGAGTCTGACTTTCCTGTTTGAATTAGAGGTGCAAACATCAGCCTGCCTTGATAAATGGTGTTTATCCAGGGCCAAAGGATCAAGGCAACTGTAATGTAGTGTAAATTGATGAGGAAACAAAGAGAGAGAGAACAAAAGAAAGTGGGAAAAAAAACGATGAAGTCGACACCACATTCTGCACAATGCGCGCGTGTGTGTGTGTGTGTGTGTGTGTGTGTGTGTTAGAAGGCTTGAGGGACAAGTGGAGCGAGTGTGGAGCAGAAATAAGGGGATAGATGGATTTTAAGTTGGGTTAGAGAAGAGCCAGGCAGGGGGGCATCAAGAATGTCTGGAGGCCACTCTTATCTCTCTGAATGAAAGGAATGCAGACACACACACACACACACACACACACACACACACAAACAGAGCAGCTAAATTAAGATGTGCACTGAGGGAGAAGCAAGAGCAAATCAATGGTCAGTTTAACACCCATCTTCTAGAGGATATAAGGATACCTTTAGGGTAAGGTACAAATGTGATTTTGTGTGTGTGTGTGTGTGACTCTTTGTGTACATGGGCATAAGGGGGGCCGCTGACAGAGAATTAGCCTATGTACTTTTAGCTGCAGGGGACCCGGGTGGGAACACACACCCACGCACAACCTCAATCAACATCCTCCTGCCTCCCACTACTCCTGCATCCCAGCAGGCCTGTCTACCCAACTGCCTGGAACCTCTTTCAGTGGGGTGAAAAGATTGTGTTCTGTGTTGGGGGGGGGGATGTTTAATGACAGAGCGGTGGGGTGTCCCTAAGCTAACCGTGGGTGTACCTGAAAGATCACCACCCCCTTGATTGAGGTTTCAACTGTGTTGGCTCTGTTGTCAGCTTTGGCTCGGCGAGCTGAGGGGGTGGGGGAGAATTAGCATTGTTTTGCACAAGAAAATACTTAAACCGAACTTAATTCAAAGTTCTGCTACTTTAAGGCTGCTTTATTGTGTTATAGCCCTTTTCAGACTTGGAATATGTAACATTCCTGGCTTTGTTATGTTAAAGCAATGTTTTTCTCTCTTCAGGCATTACTGTCTTTTATGTTAATGTTCCTCTATTTAGACATTAGAGGACATTTATGGAAAGAGGCACAATGCTCGCGCAATATTTGGTTCAATGAGTCGGAAAGTTATGACATCAAGTAAGCAGATTGCTTTTCTGTTCTTTAACAAAGTGCATCACAGATGGATTTGAAAAAAAAAAAAAAATAAATAAATAAATCTTCAAGGCCTTAATTAATGACCACTGGGAGTACAATGATCATTTATTCAACAGTTTCATCATTATTTAGCAGGCTAATTCTGCTGCCTGTTTCCAATGCACCAGCACAGAAGGACAAGGTGTTGAGCTGGGACTCATTCAGTTCCTATGTGCTCGCATGCGGCATGTAACGCATTAGATGTTAACAGTTTCGCGATGTTGGAGGAGATAAAAACCACAGAGATCCAGTCTCTCGCTGTTTATTTGAGGCGGAACAAGTTTTGATATTTTTCTTGTCTTTATTTTTACCTCTTGCCTCCACACTGCAAGGGACCCATCTGACATGAAATGAGTCATTTATTGCGCTCTAATTGTCTATTTGTCAGATCTTTTTGTGTAAGTGGTGATAATTCATCAATACAGTTATTATTGTTAGAAGGTGGAAAGGCTCTCTTATAATCTTCCTATTCTTATTTAACTCTGTGCTGCTGTAGCATTTACATGATTGTGAGGGCATCAAGTTCAGACTTGTTCCGAACTGGGAGAGTGATAAACATAAATAACATTGCCGTCGTTTAAGCAAATGTGGCTGAAGTTGCTTGTTCAGACATGAGACCAACATGTTAAATCACATTTATGTAACGAGGTGCTTGTTTGAAAGAGGCTCTTGACAACAGAGTAAGACAGTGCACTTATGATAATCTTTTAAATAGCGCACGCTGTCAGTTTTTAGACTCACATTACTCACTGCTGAACGTAGTTAACTCTGTGGGAGGAAGATGATACAAATGACTCAAAAGCTTTCCCTTTGAACAAGCAGTACATTGTATCCATGCCAAACTAGACCATTGTTCAATGTTTGATTAAGAGCCTTAAATCACATGCTACTAGGTATCTTTACCGTATAAAGTATGAAATGGAGTTGGGCAAAAAGTTCTGTCACTGTAAGGGAGCACGGTGTGTTCTGGGTCCACTTGGGATCGCAGGTGAGAAATGAAATGGCAATAAGGAAAGCAAATGTATTGCAGTTACAGCTTATTACAGTTCTGACTGAAAAGATACAGCATTTGAAACTACTTTCAAGTGTCTGCATTATTTTAATATGCTGTTTTGTTATTTTCAATAGCAAGCATTAAAAGAAACATTAAAGAAACATCATTAAATAAACATCTAAACAGCTTAGATTTCAGACAGATTTCAGACATTTGGTTCTTTTATTAATCAAAAGGCAAAGCAAACGGCTCAGTCGGAAAATTACATTCCGTCATTAATTAGAATTCGGTCAGAAGAAGTCGGACAAGTGAGGTAATGAATACGGCAGAGTGTTTGGTCCATATAGGTCCGGGTTGTTCAGCTGAACAGAACTCCTTCTATTGAGCCGAGGACTTGTGAACATGTGACACTGAGTGTAATTTGGAGTAAAGTAGTTGATAAATAGAAAAAAAGACAGTTTTACCCTCCTTGTTTCTTTTTCCCCTCTCCACACACACACCCTGGCTGACCTCGGGATTTTGTCATCATCCATTAGCAATTAGGAGCTGTTTCCTGAGAGTGTATCCAGAGGCGTGCTGAATAAAAGCTTCGGAGGAAACGATAATAAATAATAATCAGACCGAGCCAATTAAGACTGATTACCTTCTGCGTGGTGGTGGGTGCTACACACTGCTCGGCTCTTACGCACACGCTGCATTTATTGTGAAAACCTATGCATTCGTGCGTACACGCACGCATGCTGCTGGGTTTCTAACCCCAAATGAAATGAATTCCGTGCTCCAATTCATAATGTTGCAGTAATTGGGAATCCCCTGAACACTTTACTCCTCACGGGGGCTCAGTCTGACTTCAAGAGACCCGGCCTCTGCCTCTCAGGATGGCTCTAAGCCTCTTTAAGCTTCAGTCTGAGAAGAAGACAAAAGCTGTGTGGCTTGGGGAGGATTAGTAATATTGGTGGAGAGGGTCGACATCCCAAAACGTGATTAAGTGTTTGGTAAGTGACTGAGGAGGACTCGTGAGACTTAAAGTAACGCACTGAAGACGTTGGGTCCTTTCTGATGTTAAATAAGGCTGGGAGATGCAGCTCGGTGGGGGATGTGGATTGACAGTAGGGAGGAAGGAGGCAGAAGATGTCAATAAGGAGCGCTTGGCCTCTGACAAGGAAGACGTGGCTGCTTTTGTGTCTCTGTTGTCCTCGGGGTGGACCACAGGGAGCTGTGATCAGACATATGTTCACGCACATTTTTCGCACACATTTTCTCCAATCTGTGAAATAAATACCTGCATTATTGATTAGAAAATGAGAAGGCTCTCTGCACAAAGCAACCGTAATGTAGGAGAGAATAATTTGCCTGTGTGTGAGATAGTACGTATCCCATTACCCCATTCAAAGAAACTATAAATCTTATTTTGTTTGTGTGTAAATGCATACTTAACAACCTTGTATTATCCTTTTTCTATACCACGATGCACACATTTCTCCATATTTCCCCTGGAACATTAAATATTCATTCTGCAACCACCTCAGTCTCTGGCAGGGGCCTTTAATGGCGGGTAATTGTCATCTGTCAGTGGCCTGTGGGCCCGTCCCCAACGGCTGGTTTGTGACTGACACCCACAGCCACTCTTCTATGAAGTGCCATATGGCTGCAGTTAACACTGACATACAGGACTGTAACACAGCCTCCTGGGAAGAGAATGACAGGACTTGTGGATACAGTGTAATGTGTGTGAAAGAGAGCGCGAGCAAATACACATTAACAGATTGGCTTCCAGAGATATCACTGTCTGTATTAGACGACGGACCGGGCTTGGATAAAAACACGGGTAAATCAGAATGATGAACCGAGCATGTTTTTTTTTTTATATTATGGATAATAATAGAAATGAAGCCTGAACATTTTCTGATAACAAAAAGCAAGCAACAATAACCAACCAAGATCTCAAACGACACACTTACTTCAGTTGATGGCAATTAGCTCTTGATGATTTTTGATTAAAAGCATCTCCTCTGTTTGTTACAGGGCTATCCATTCAGAAGTTGTTGAGATATTTCAGTCTGGACTAAAGAGCTGAAACAAATGACCAGGGGCGTCAAACTGGGGGGAAAAGTGGGACTGATTACCAGGGCCCCAATGGGGGAAAATGGGGCCTGAAATAAAAATGTTGTTTTTGTCATATTGGTGCATTACTGTTGTTTATATTTGTTTTTCTATTATGTGCCGTGTTTTGTGTATGTTGTTTAACTGCATGTTTTATTAATCTATTTGAATGTGTGTTCTGTTCTTGGAGTGTATTTTCTTTTGATTTGAGTTGATTACATGTATGATTTAGTAATGGCCGATTATGATTTTGAACACTGAATGCAACCTTTGACACCTGCAGTAGCCAATTGGCTGATTAGTGCAGGCCCACAGGTTGTTTGATTAGGCAGGCCAGGTAGTCGGATGCGTTGTGCTTTTTCCTGACAGATGCTGACACACCGGCAGAGAGGCAGCGGCAGTGGAAGACATCGAGGCCGACCAGAGACACCAGTAATAGTGTAGGAGGCTTCTGGATGCGATCGGACAAAGTAGGAGTTCCTGCCCAAGAGAGCTGTCCACGTTACCACTGGGAGCAGTTCAGCCGAGGTGGAGCAGACAGACGACGCTAAAATTCGGAGGACAAAGACTGGATCATGGCCGTGAGCTCACAGACTGTTGGATTTTAACATCTGTTTTAGTTCTGTTTTTAAGACTCCCCTCTTTTAAGAAAAGACATTGTCTTAATTAGTTCTTGTACAATAAATGTTTTGTGCACAATATAGTTGGGTTATTTATTGAGTACTGCTCACCCTCGTAAAAAGAGTTTGCATTTAGAAAGTGGTGGTTTTTAATTAACACAAGGTCTTTGAAAAAGTAAAGAAAAACACCCATTTGACATTTTGATTTTTTAATTTCTACGTAATTACTGTCATAACTAACTTGAAATTGACAGAATAAATCGGATGAGAGACTTGAAAAAAAAAAATAAAATAAAAAATAAATAGTGGAGGCTGTCTGAGGCCCCTCTCACCGCTCACAATACATAATGGTTCAGTCCACCCTGCAGCTGCAGGTGTGCGAAGATGCGTCTCCAAACAGCTTAACGAGCGGAGTGACTGCTGCTTATCAAGACATGTCTTTCCCCAAGAAAGCAAAATTAGGGAGCCTTAAACAAAGAAATAATAATAAATAATAGAGAAAGCAAGGAGAGGAAAGACAACTCCTCACAAATTTATTTCAGAAGAAAGGTGAGCACAGTTCACAGCTAACACAGTTTAAGAACAGTTAAAGCTAATGTCAGCAGCTGTAAAGATTGAAGGCAGTCAGTCAGCCGTGACTCTAGCTCAGTTTCAGCAGCAGCAGGTTCCTCATCCTCATCTCATCCCTCATTGTGTGCTGACTGAAAGTTATTATTACAAGTAACTATTACAAAGTAACAATTTCACATTGAGGTCGCGGACCTTGCGGTAAAAACAGTTCAAATGTGGAGCGATGTTGTATGATGCTTGATATCAGCGGATTCATTTTAATTTCAAGATTTCTATGATGCTTATGACTTAAAATCATCTTAAAAACTGAGCCCGTGACGGCCTTCAGAAGACAGTAATGTTAATGCCAGATGATCCACCATCATTTTCAGAGGGTTAAAAGTCGGCCAAGAAAGTCAAGAACTGAGGTGGAGAATAATTCCAACGTTAAGATCCTGGTGATCAATGAGGCAGAGTATAACTAAAATAAACATGTCGTTCTGTTTTTCACATTTGGATGGTTAAATTATGTTAGAAAATAGACCTTCCATTAGGCTGCAGTTTAATTTCTGACCTAGTCAAACAAGACAATTTAAAGATATCAGGTTACCTTGTTTTTTTCACTGTTACTATTACTGGTGCTTTCTAGTCAGATTTAACTCTTCTCTTTATAAAAATAAGATTGTCTATAAAAAAAAATATTTCAAAAAGAGAAAAAGGGGTGTCTCATCTATCTCATGTTATATTATAAACGGGTTAAGAGGTTATGCTAATCCTGTATCACAGCTTGCTAACACTGTTTAAGACTGGTTTAAACTAATATTGGTATGTTGC
>OMLP01046440.1:8775-19110 GCA_900302685.1 Spondyliosoma cantharus
AAGTGAGAGGCACGGTGTGTATCAGCACACTGGAAATGTAAAATGTGATCAGAAATGTATTTCATTCCAAAAACAAAAACTTCTCTTGTTACAGTTATAATGACACATTTGTATGCTCAACTCGTCCTCCACTCTAATTAGAGTGTAACTCAGTGTTGGCTTATTGGTTGATCTGTATGGATCTCAAATAATTAACTTGTTCTCATTAATCTCATGCTCTCTTTAAGGCTTCACGAGGTGATAATGTTGTGTTCCCAGGAGCACAAAATAAAAAATTGTAACCAAATCACTTTTGTTAAAATACCAAAGTCAGTGGAACAATAAACAGATGTGGACCTCCTCTTGATGGAGCTGAGGCAGGATGCATCCAGTCCATACAAATGAGAAAATTATTGTTATTGTTTGTTGTATCATCACTTCATTGATAAGAAGCAATAAAATAGAGCAAGAAAGAAATAGCCTGGGGAAATAATTGAAACAAAATGCTTTCTAGTCTTAAAATTTGTCTTCTGACAAATGAGTGTAAAAAAGCAAGACTTAAAATGTTTTTCCAATGAATCTGCAGGGCAGTCGAGTACTGTACAGGTTTAAAACATGAAGATCAAAAATAGGCCTATAGAAGTATGAAGAAGCAGAAACTCAACTCAACAGGCCAGAGTCTCAGCCTACAGCTCAGTCAGGTAATGAAGCTTCAGGCCTCCGCAGAATTAAAGCATTGATGTCTGCATTCAGTGCACAATGTGATGTGGGTTTTCTAACCCAGAGTAGTTTCATGAAAAAAAATATTGATTTGTGCACTTTTCATTAAGATGAAATCTCTAGAAGATAGAGAGATGATTTCAAGTAAGTGCATTTAAATGTCAGTCCAGACTTATTAAGACGTTAAAGGACAGGTCTAGTACTGCCAATCTTCATCTATAATCCCGTTCAGTTTTCATTCCTTGTTATTTTACAAATAAGTATGCATGCTTTCATACACATTCTTACACTGGTGGCTCCTGGAGATGGCCATACTCCAGCACATTAGCCGGATCACTCTACACATTTTACCTTTGTCAGTAGCTATCAAGCAAACCCTCAGCTAACGTAGCATTAAGTTAGCTACCTAGCTGATCTCAGTGTAAACCCACGTTCAGAGCCTTTTTTTTTTTTTTTATCTCAGCACTCTGCTGTGTATTATCGGCACTTTTCGATTCAGAATAAAAAAGATTAAAAGCCAAGGACATGAGGCTGTGGGCAGAGCCAAATTCAAAAATGTTCTTTGTACTTGCTATTAGCATGGAGAAACAGTTATTTGTCCAGAGCTAACTGAAACATTTTCTTTAATGTATACTTAGGTGAAGTTATTTCCATATCCTTTCCAGTAAAAGTTTTAATCTTCATTGGCCTCATGATTCAGCTGTCAATGATTTGAATGCAAAGCGATGCTCGATGCAACTCAATGCATGGCATTCCCAATTTTCAACATTGCTGCACATAGCTACTCTTTCAATCATTTCAATTCCCCATTTATTTAGAAAATCTTAAAATAAACATGCTACAATATGAATTCTGTATATTTTAATTCCAGTATCTGTGTGACCCACCTCACTACATTAATATTACAAAAACAAAACATAAATACATACGCAGTGCATTAAAAGTGTGCTGTAATCTACAGATATATTATTTTCACATAGCAGCTCTAAGACAGGGAACTAACTGAAAGTGGAAAACATCACAAACATGACCCTGCTGCACATAACCTTTCACAGAGTTGGACGATGAAGTTGACAGTGCCTCATCAATTCTAGGTTGATTAGCTCGGCTCTGTGTATTTTTTATAGTTGCAGAAATTAGCTTTAGGTGAAAAAGGTTCAGGCAGAAGAGGCAGAAGTTACACACAGCATATGTCTTATCCGGATATGTGCCCCGAGATGTCCACTTTCAAAACACGAGGCGATTTTTTATTTTTTTTAATCACTCGCTGCTCTCATCATACATACATACATACATACATATACAAGAGGCTTTTAATGATATCTTTTTTCTTTAGTTTTGACCCAGAGTGTCTTCAGTAGTGGGCAAAACCCAAAGTATGACTTGATACAGCACAATGATGAGAACACTTAACAACAGACATGTTATTACTATTAACAGCCGAGATTGATGTTCACACAGTTGATGAAGTCAGTTTTGTATCAATGTTGCCACAAATCTTCTGGCTGTTTCCCTTCGATTTCTTTCTTTGACCATAGAAGAACGTCAGTGTAACATTCTGTGTCAGCTGTGAGAGGGGACAGAACCCTCTCTCCATCCCTCACTGGATCTGACTTATCTGTACCGACCATGCTCTGATCCTGCGATACAGAGCAGCTTCCCTGCTCCCTCAAGAAGCACTCCAGATTGATATCTGACAGCTCGGTGGTGAGGAAGGGGGGGAGGCTGGGCTTGTCTTTCACTTCCCTTTTTTTCCTCCACTGTCAATATGTGACCCTGTGCCACTCACCTGGGACTGGAGGGAACTTTCCTCTTGTAACTGTGGGCCCTCACAGAAGAGTCAATTCCACTGAAGCTGCTCATGACTGTAGTCTCTGTTACAAATAGAGAAATGAACAAAGGAAAGGAGCAGCGTCTCAACCACTTGTCCCCTCCCTGCACTGCATCTGTTTTAGAGGGAAAATAGTGGAGTGTTAGAGCACAGTGGCAGTCTGGGTTAATGTGTTTTTCTGTTCAAGTTTGGAAACCAGGGCCCAGACATGTGCCGAAGACCCTGCTGGAGCTCTCGGGGATTAAGCAGCTTTCTGATTTTTCTCACAGCCACTAGGCCAAGGCACTTCAGTGCAGCATTTATCTTCAAATGCAAGGCCTGCAATGGCAGACGCTAAAAGGACCCTGCTTTGCATTTTTAATGCTTTTACCAGGGCACCCAGGCACTGGCACTTCTCTAAAGCCATGTTTCAATTTATCAGGACTGGTTAATCGACCTCATGCTGGCCTCTGAGGCTGCAGAGTGTATGTGGGTTTTGGGTAGTTCTTATGTCGGGACGGAGCATGTGTGTGCGCATACACACATTTACATTTGGCCAAAAGGGCTAACATGGACCAGTGCCACTTTGATGAAGCTGAGCGTCTTGTGGTTGTTATTCATGGCCTGTAGTTGGTGGTGCCGACTGGAGGAAAACCTTTAAAGTCAACCTGTGAGCTCCATTTGATTTAACATGTATGTAATGTGGCAGCTGTAAAATTAATGCTCCATAGCATGCTCAGTCTGGATACAAGAGTGAAAAAAGAAAAAAAATATATAAGCAAAAATGAACAAGGAAGCAAATGATGTTATGAACTTTGTATTAATATTTAGGGGAAAATTCATTGTTGGAGAGGCTAACTGCAGGTGTTACTACAAAATAATCTTAACGGGTTATGTTTTACTGCAGCCCCCTAACACCACAGTGTCAATACTAAAACGACCCATATGAACATATGCCATTAATCAGTTGGAAATTATGAGAACTAATTTAATATATCTGGTTACTACCACTTCCTATGCTCTGTTAATTTCTCTAATCCTGTGTGAAATGATTCATGCTTGTTAAAGATGCACTGATGTACTTAATTAAAAGATTGATTTTGCCTGGGACTTATAAACTTCTTGCAGTTTTAATTTCCTCACCTGAGCAGAGCCCGAGATTAGCTATGCTGTGTGGCTGAGTGTTTTTAGCTGAACCAGCTACTGCACTCTGCTCCCCCTGGCCTTATAGATTACTTAAGGAGACACTGCTTTAATGCAAAAATAACTAAATAATGTCAGGCCTTTTGTTTGGCAGAGCAGTCACAGGGGAGATAGTGAAGGTCTATATGAGCCAATTGGCAGCTTCTTGCAGTTAGCATTCTTAATGATAAGTGCTCCATCTGGCAAGTGGTAGCGAGCCAAAGGCGACAGATGGAATTGTTTTCACAATCTGTTTAAATATGTTGTCGATTTTTCTTCCCCTTTTAAATCCTCCCCGGTAGCTCCGACGCTCGCTTGCTAGCAACAAGAAGATGTTTGATTTTTTCTTTCTTTCATGCTTGGTTCAGTCTTCTGCAAATACAAAACACACTTCATAGCAGTGTAGTATATGGGAGTGTTGCTAAGCATCTATCCAGCATTTTTGACTTCCATAGACAGAATGTGAAGGAATGCGACCGGTGTCCTGTCATGTACAGCAGTTATGTGTAGTGCTACAGCATGACTAGTTCTGGAGGTGGCTAGCAGGTATTGCTTTCAGTAAGGACACAGATGGCAGATGACACAGCTTTGAACCCTCACAATCTTAACCACATATTTAATGCATCTGAGTTGTTCAGTCAACTTTCTTGTTTACAAAAGTTAATTCAGCTTTTCTCTTCTATTTCTTTCTTCCAAAGATGTTGGCTTGGTCTCAGGGGTGAGGCGCAATAAAGTCTGGGGTTCTTAAAGATATACAAGATTTCTACATTATAATGTCTAAAAATGACGAGACCTTTGTTATACATTTTGTTGAGCTGTGTACATTATCCCAAATTTTACCAACAGTATTCAAACCTAGAGAAATCTATTGAAGTTAATGGTGCATTTTAATTGTGGTTACCTGTCACTATAACTTCCAGGAGAGAGTCTGTGAATGAAAAAAAAAGAGGTCAGCAAATGAGACCAAACACATGAATAAAGGGGTAGTTGGGATGTGTTGTTTGTGCCAAAATAGGGAATGTTCCAAATCTCTCTCAAAGTTTTCAAGCCTGTTTATTGTGATATATACGACCTACGTGTTTGCAAAGGCAGGAACAGTTAGGAATAGCGCTAAGGCAGGGACCAGTGGTGTAAGTATCGGCGGTGCAGCTGCACCGGGGCCCAGACGCCACCAGGGGCCCATGAAGGATGAAAAAAAAAACAAAAAAAAAAACAAAACAAAAAAAACAGCTGTCCAGAATTGCCACAGGCCCCTGTTTTTGTGAATGAAATAGCTGGGGGCGGGTCGGTAAGGTAACGCTGAGTGGCTGGTATAGGAGGAGGAAATGAAAATGTGTCCAATCACCAAGCCACTGGGCCAATCGTCACCTCTCTGTTGTGTCTGCAGCTGAGCACTGTGGGCCGAGCCAATGCATGTCTCTCTCCCCGGGCTGGGAGAGGAAAAATCTCGGCAATCCCTGCAATAGCAGTTCTCTTGAGTGGCTGTGCGTGTGTTTCCAAGCGTGTGTGTGTGTGCATGCGTGCAGTGTGCACGAGAATGCGCTTGTGTTTAGGGCAGGGGTGGGGGGCACAAAAAAAATATTTGCACCGGGGCCTATAACCATGATGTTACGCTACTGGCGGGGACACTAAACTTTTATTGTCGCACTCCGTTCAACTTGGTTTTCATCATTTGTCAATCCACATTCTCAACCATAGCTAGGGGTCCCTTCAGGATTATATGAAAGCAGCTCTAGATGATTTTTTTGTCAGTCAATAATAATGGTGCTGTTTCAGATTCTTGTGGGAATCTATTAAAGCTGTAGTAAGAGGCAAAATGGTTGCAGATGAAGCTTTGAACGTATGTGAGAAGAACCATGAAAGGTCAATAAAGGTCAATGAGCAAATGATTAAGCTGAGACAAAAGTAATTTGAATTGAATGACAAGCCAGGAAAAGTTGTTGGCCACACTGTTGCAGGGTGTACAGGCATTAGGTCTATTTTCATCTAGTCTTCATTAGGAGAAATCTTAACCAAGGTCTAGATAATTATTTGAGAAATCTCTATGAACAGTTATATGCTTCTAACTGTACTACATCCAATGATATAGAGAAATTCCTGGATTCTGTTGATTTAAAATAAGTGAATCTGCTAAAAGTGATCTAGATTCCAATGTCACTATTGGAGAAATTAAGGGGGCAATTGAATCATTTTCTAGCATTAAGGTGGCAGGCCTGGTTGGGTTTTATATTGCCCCCTTGTTGTCAAGACTGATTAAACGTTCCACAGTTAACATAGGAATGCCTCAGATCCCCTAGTGTGTACAACCCTTAGTCTTTTAAACAATGACTAGAGAATGGTAGCAAATATATATTTAATATCTACTACATCTTAATAAAAAAAATACTTTAAAAAATAAATGAACCTGAGTTTGTGAGTCCCTTTATGCTACATCACAATGTTGTATTTCATCTATACTAGTAATGACTGTGACTGATGTACAACAACTATCCTTTTTAATAAACTGTTAAAGCCCTCGAAACCTGGCCTCAAATCTTAACTAAGAAGTTTCACCGAAGAATTGTAGTGCTTTGTGTTTTTGACCACTGCTTAAGAGTGAAATGATTTTGTCTTGCAGAGAACTAGGGGGCAGAAGAGGAAGAGAGTTCCCATCTGTGAAGATCGAGAAGATAAAATCGAGGTTTGTCACATAATTATTCTACAGAAAACTACTGCTGTTGTTCCAGCTTATATGACATATTCAACATCTTGATAGCACCAGTTCAGCTCTGCTCTTACCAGCTTACTGTATTGCGTATATCCAACAATATTGTCCCTTTTATGAAAAATAAGATATCAGTAAGTTCATTTCATCAACCACAAAGCAATGTTTGGTGTATTTACTTGATAAATAATTAAGACTCTTGATTACTCTATATCAATGGATTAACCGACTCACTAATCATTTCACTGCTGACTGGCTCTAGCAGAGAAAAAAAAAACATAAACAGTGAAATAATGGTTTTACGTTTACTACAGAGCTGGAGCCAGAAGGGGTTAGTCTAGCTGAGACTGGACTTTAACTGATTATTTTTGACAGAACTTAGTTAATAAGCCTCACGCGGGGCAGCAAGCTGTGTAAGCAATAAGATGTATAAGGTCTTCCCACGTGCTACCAAAAAATGCATTGTTAACACAAATTGATGCAAAGATGAAGTAGAATGATGTCAGTAGGCCTGTCACGATAACAGGTTTTGTTGGACGATAAATTGTCCCAGAAATTATCGCGATAAACAATAATATCGTCGTTTTGAGACTAATATAATGATAATGGCATAATAATGCAACTACACCCTTTCAAAGATCAATAAACTTTTATTTCTAAAGAATATTTAACATTGAATTGGAATGTGAAGAAGACATTTCAGATATCCAAAATAAATAAACAAAACAACCCGAAACAATAAATAAAAAGGACTCTCAGGCTCCGATCCGGTTTTGCAGTACCGCAGTTATAGGTATGTGTTATAAAAACAACAACAGGAAGTGTTCCTGACCGAAGGATTAGTAAAAGAGCTTGTATTTGTCTCTTTATTGAGATTTGTGTGCTGGTGTCAACACGTGGTGTTTTATTTTGAAAAGTAACCGGATGTTATATTGTTGTTTCGGTGACTTCCTGTCTGCTCGGTGCTAAATTCAGCCGAATTGCTGCGTAGAAGTCCTGCGTATCTGCTCCGGAGGGCTTCGGACTGCTAGAGCAGATACACAGTGCAGCGGACCTGGTGGAAGTGAACACGGAGACTAAAGTGAAACCTATCAGCTCTGCTGGCGTGGCGGAGCGGGAGTTCGTTTCGCGGGAGTTCGTTTCGCCATTGTTCGCTGACAGTGAAACCTTATCCTTCCGCGCTCGGAACAACTTCAGCTTTAACTTTCACCTCTGGCCTGCATCTCCTCACGGGGCTCTCATGCTGCACTCTGTGTATGTCAGGGGCAGGGCCCCGCCTCCCCACACAGAGACAGAGTGACTGACAAGAGGGTTCACGAGAGAGACACGAGGATAACAAACAAGCATGCAAATGGAAATTATCGAGGCAGGCAAAATTATCGAGCTCATTTTTATTTATTGTACGATTTATTGATTATCGTGACAAGCCTAGGTATCGGATGATATTGCCTTGAAATTATATTCAGATTAGAGGGTATACATCGCAATAGATGATGTATATCTCAGTAAACAGAAATCTCCTCCTTTACTGTAATGCAGCACTTAATACCAGGAAAAGACAACCATTTAATAATATTCAAAATATATGACAATACAGATTAGAGGTGGGAAAAAAAATCGATATTGCAATATATTGTTGTGCTCTCTGTCGCAATAAATAATTGATGCACTCTCGGCAAATATCGATATTTTATTACAACACACATTATGGATTTACCCGTCACCGTCAGTACTTAATCTCTCCTGTCCTGTTTGTGGGGGCGCTAATCCTGTAAATGAGGGTAAAGTAGGAGTAAGCAGCGGCCGGTGAAGAAGACGAGTTAACAACAGAAGAACCATAGGAGAAGAACGTATGCAAGAATGGCGGAAAATACGAACAACGAAAAACAAATAAAAGACCCACCCACAAGTTTCCAGTCTAAAGTGTGGACCCACTTTGGCTTTTACGAGACAGATGACGGGAGAACACTGGATAAAGAATATGCAATATGTAAGAACTGTTTTGCGAAGGTAAAAAAAAAACAGCAACACTACGAATCTGCAAAGCCACCTCGTTCGCTATCACAGTGAAATACTCTCAGGTGATAAAAAAGGCAAACCAAGTCAGCCGACAATCACTACTGCTTTTAAAGCAAAGTTTCCCTTTGGGTCGCCGAGGGCACAGAGTATCACGAAGTCCATCGCCGAATTTATTTGCAAGGACCTTCGCCCTTACAGTGTGGTGGAAAATTATGGTTTTCGACGAATGCTCGCTACACTGAAACCGAGATACAAGGTACCGAGTCGTCGGCACTTCACAGAAAAAGTCATCCTCGCATTGTATGCGGAGACCAGAGCAAAAGTTGAGGATGCACTTCAGTCTGCTAAACGAGTCGCACTAACCTGCGATGGCTGGACTTCAAGGGCCACCGAGTCCTTTGTAACTATTACTGCCCACTTCATAGACGAAAACTGGGATGCACAAACCTACGTCCTTCAAACTCGGGTTATGAATGACAGTCATACTGGTGCTCACATGGCAGAAGTGCTGAAGAAGGCTACAGACGAGTGGAAGCTCACCGACAAAGAGCCAGCAGTGGTTACTGACAACGCAGCGAATATGTCCGTAGCTGTTGAGATTAACGGATATCTACACGTTCGCTGTTTTGCTCATGTGTTGAATCTCGCAGTCCAGCGTGCCCTGAAACTGCCAAATGTCGCTCGACTGCTCGGGAGGATTAGGAGAATTTGTACGTTCTTCCACAGGAGAAGCCCAGCAGCTGTGGCCCTGAAGAGGAACCAGAAGATGTTAGGCCTTCTGCACCACAAGCTGATAGCTGATGTTGTTGTCCGCTGGAACAGTGTCTATGAAATGATCAGCCGGTTTCTTGAGCAACAGCCTGCTGTTAATGCTGCCCTCTTATCTCCAGAGGTAAGGTGTTTATTCTATCTTGTTACTGAATTGTATGGAAAATCTGTAGTGTGTGATGTGTTTCAACATTTGTGAATGATATACAACTTAAAAAATGGTTTTACTTATATAAAATATATATTATTGTTAACATGATATATATTTATGATATATAATAATTTTAATGATATATTAATTTGTTAACAAAATATATATTAAATTGGTTTTAATTAACCTTCAGTCTGTTCTTTTCTTTCTTTCTTTAAAGGTCAGAAAGAATACCACTGACATCTCTACCCTGTCTGATGGAGTCATCTGGAATGCAGAAGAGGTTGTGAAAGCCCTCCATCTAATGCTAGTAGCAACGAAGAGCATGTGCGAGGAGAAAAGCCCAACTATTTCCATCATCGCTCCTCTTCACGCCCAACTTCTGAGTGACACACTCGGCACAATTGAGGATGCCCCTCTTATCAAAGACATAAAGCGTACCATCCATGAAGACCTATCAAAGCGCTACATGTCTGCAGAAGAGAAAAACTTCCTCTATGTTGCATCCGCCTTAGACCCCAGGTTTAAGTCGATGCTCTTCTTGTCAGCCTCAGAAGTGCAGGAGAGACGTATGCCATGGTGGTGTCCAAGGCTGCTGCCCTGATGGTAATTACAACTTGTAAACACTGAACAGTAGTTAAGTAATTTGAATTCTAGTTGTATTTGTACCTTTAAAGTTTCAACCCTAACACTACTGGTAGAAAAATGTCATCTGTACATCCAACCATGTGCAAAGATGTGTGAAATTTTAAAATGAATAGTGGCTGATGATTTGATGTTGTGATGAACATGTTTTTATTAATAACAAAAATAATAATGAAGGTGTGCCAAATGCTTTATTGTCTTACAGGAGGATGCAGACATGGGAATGCAGTCTGATGGTGACGTCGAGGAGGGAGGAAGCACTGAGGGGAGTGTTCCTGCTGATGACATCAGTGATGAGGACAAACCACCACACACACCAAAAAAAAGGAGATCTGCACTTGCTAACCTCCTTGGATC
>OMLP01046442.1:9217-22386 GCA_900302685.1 Spondyliosoma cantharus
GCTGTTTCCTGGTTCACAAATTATTTGAGTGGCAGGAGCCAGTGTATTAAATGTGATGGTCGGTGTTCTGAATTTTTAAATGTCCACAAGGGGGTGCCACAGGGTTCAATATTAGGACCCCTCCTATTCATCATGTATATTAATTTAATTTTAATTTTAATTTTATATACTATTTTAATCCCAAATTGGAAAATTCTTTTTTCCACTCACATTACACACAGGTGCACACACACACACACATGCAGTGTAGAGGAGATGAGCGAAGGGGCTGCCACACATGCCACGGCGCCCAACGAGCAGTGTTAGGGGTCGGTGCCTTGCTCAATTTTTCCCTTGCGCATTGCCGAGCTCATCCTCGGCAATGCCCAGGATGTGAACCGGCATTCTCCAACTGCCAGTCCACACCATTATTTTTTTTTTTGGTCCGACTGGGACTCGAACCAGCGACCTTCGAGTCCCCAAGCCAAGTCCCTACGGACTGAGCTATTGCCGCCCCCTTTTTTTTTTTTTTTTAATTTTTAATTTTATATAGCCCACCCCACCCACACACTTAGCTGCATGCTCAGCCGCACACAGCGTCGAACTTAATGCAAGCATAGTCATAGCGGCAACCAATAAAGTTCCAGCTGAAAGAATTATCTTGGAACATTGATCAGGCACTATGAAATGTTCCATTGCCTGAAAACAATCCACGTTGCCTGGCCACAGGTTTAGAACTATTGTACATATAAATACAGTGAATGCCTGAAACCATCTTCAAATTAATCATTGGTAAAGGATACATTTCTTCGAAGTAGTCGATGTGTGGAGGTTGTAGTATGTCCAGAGCAGAGAGCACCTGAAGAGACAGTTAAAGGCAAGGTATGTTTCTTTTTTTATAATTTTTTTTTATTTTAAAAGATTTTTCAGACTAATACATGATATCTGTTTCTGGATATGTTTTCTAATTAATAACATCTGCTCACAGAACCTTTTCATTTACACTTGGTATCAGTAAGTGTTCTAAATATTCTAATTATGCCCATTTTGTGATCCGATTTCAACATGCAATTTAGGTAAGTGGAGCTGGAACCATAGTCTCATGTCTGTAATTGGCCAAAACAATCAACAACCGTCGGAGGGCGCGTGCCGAGATGTATGTCATGTTGTAGTGTATGATGTGGAGAAAACAACCTGTAAATGTCATGTAATTTGGATGATGTTTGTCTGACTTCCTGTTTCCAGCGGGTGGCGCTATGGCTATGCATAAACGTATTCAGGACGAAACCCTCTACATGTGTGAAAAATTTGGTGTAGATGGGAAAATTGTATGTTGAAGTTATAAGGACTTCCTGCTTTATGGCGAAGCATCAAAACATTACACCACCACACCCACCAGGTATAACTGAGGCGAAAGCTTTTGATAACTTTTCATCTTGAAGGTCTAAGGATGATACTAACTGAATGTGAAGTCTGTGGTGGTTAAATCTGTAGGAGGAGTTAAAGTACAAGGCATGGAAATGGTTAAAAATTGCAAAATTCAGGGGTGTGTTTATTTTCCGCCTGCAGCTACACGTGCAGCCCGTTTACGTCATAGCTAACACTAGCAAGAAAACCAGAGCTTGAACACCCTCCTGTGTCGCTACAGTCTCCTGCTTGGGAACACTTCGGCTTCCTTAAATATTTCAACAGAGAAAGACATGTTTCCAGTGTGACAGTTTAACTCTGGCGTTCATTTAAACAGGCAAGGGTCCCAGAGGTGCTGGAGGTGCGGTTTGAGAATCCCGTCTCGAGAGAGAGGGGTCCTCGGCCATGTCCGCTAACCAGGAAAACATTCCAATCGCCCTGCTCATCGATCCAAGTCATGTATATGTATGTATGTATATTCATTTTGACGTGGCTTGAACACTACTATTCCATCCGGAGATGCCGGACCACTGCAAACCACTGTTCAATGAGCGCTACGGAGCACAGTGACAGTGACAGTGTAGGTGACTGTGTTGACGCCTGTCCAAAAAAACGCGACTGTCAATAAATCGTCCAAAAGTGCATATTGTCGTCCTTGTATCTTCATAATGAAATCCTGCACTCACAATAACTGAGTCAATGTGGACAAGTTTCTTTCTGGCAAAAAATATGAAGGTTGAGTAAAACTGAACAGGGCTACATGCTGGAACTGTTTTAGTGTTTAGTTGTGGAAACGTTTTGTTAAAAGCTGTTAACAAGCTGTGAGGAATTTATTTTTATAATACTTCATATAGTTTTTGTTTGAGAATATTTTATTCATTGGAAAGCTTATTTTATATATATTTTGTTTATTTGGGAATACTTTATTAACTTATTACCAGGCAGCACTTTACAACAGTATTTTCATCTTTTGTATGTTACAATAAATTGTTGGTTTACAAAAGTTCTGAATACACAACAAGCAAATTTATGTTTTGCCTTTTGTTCCCATACTGTACCGAAATGAATGAATGAATATCACTACAGATAAGAGAGAAAGACATATTTTTTAATTTTGGGGATGAACTGTCCCTTTCAAGAACAGAAATGAACAGTTTGACCACATCCAGTAACATCTAATCTTACTTTATACACACAGAACGTTATCACATCTACTGTACAGTGGCTTATATAATCGTACTTCTTATAAAAAGAAATGTCATAACGTTACTATTTTAATGATGATATAAAAATCTGTGTATGTATATTTTCATTTATACATCAATAAATAAAAGGATATAAGAAGACATGGCTTGTGGTGTGATATAACCTATGATTCCTGCTCTGTCTAACAATAACATGGCTTACATCATTCAGAGATTAATCCAGTGACGGAGGCCCCTCTGCTAATGTCTCCGGACATTACAGGCACTTGGTTTGACTGCATGGGAGCATAACATTCCTGCTCTTGAGACCTAAATTGATTCTACAGCTGAGCTTTAAAAAAAATCTTTGGTTTGACTTCTCCCTTGTTTTCTACTACACATATCGGACCAGCATGATTAACATTCAAGATTTATCTTACACAAAAACGCAACGATAACTAATGTGCCCTACATTTTCAATAAATATACTTTACATTGTTCATCAGCGCACATGGAATGCTGTTGAGTGTTTATTTTCCTTCTGGTGTCCCCGGATTATCGTTCACCCAGAGCGTACAGGAAGGTAAATTCGTGTACCTCAAATGCTGTGTTTGCACAAAATACAATCACATTATTGTGTCCCGGTTGGTTGGGGAAACCTGGATTGTTTGTTTGTATTCTCCTGGGTCTACCTCCTCCTCCTGTCTGCTGCGTTAACCCACATTGCTCCAGTGTCTCGTGCGGCAGTTTCCCGACTCCGCTGCGCTGTCCTCATGAGTGAATCTCCATCCATCCTGCTAACAAATCACTATTGTTCTTTGGAACTCCTGAGTGAATATGAATTCAGCCTCGAGCATCCTTCAGTAATCCACTTTCTGTGTTTTAACAAAGTTTGTTCACATTATTAGATTTCAACTGCAGCCTTCTCAGGGCCGCTCCTTCAGCTGTAACATCCATGTCATCCCGCCGTCTGTTCTCAGTCCAGCAGCTGTCTCATGCTCTCTTGCTGTCTGTCTGTGTCTCTCTTTCCATTTCCCTCAGCCTGCCGCTTTGGTTTCTCTCCACCCATAGCTTTGTCTGCTGCTTTGTACATTAGGTATGCCGTAAGGCCATTAATGCCATGACCCACCCCTTGAATTCCTGCAGCTCTGCTCTGTCTGAGCAGGGCAAGTTTTTCTCATAGTTCATGTGTTCAATCAACACACAGGGTCCTACTCGACCACCGATGAGGTGAACATCTTTTTTACTCTCAAGGCCATTTTGCATTGCAGATGCTGTCACTGACTGCTGCTGTACAGTATATTTCACAGTGCCCTCATAAAATGGTGTTGACATCTTCAATGACAGCCCTCCTCCTGCTCGGGTGGAGAGGACGAGTGATTACAGATAGAGGTCCTGTTGACAGTACAGCTGTCCTTTGTTGTTGGAAACATCTGGTAGAGGTCAGCACTCTCCGGAGGCACTGATGGTGGCAGAGTTGTGTGAAACAGCCCGTCCTTGCGACAGGACGCGTGTGCACCCATGCATGTCTTTTCAAACATGTCACTGTGTGTCATTCTCTGTTGCATCAGTCTCTGTCAGTACATACTGTCCTTGGTGGTGGAGGTGTGCGTGGTGGTGGAGTCATCGGGAAGGGAGCCCCGGCGGCCGGGTCTCGACCGACACTGCAGCAGGCTCTGCAGCTCTCTGGACACGCTGCTGGAGAAAGCTGTGTAGATCCACGGGTTGGTACACGAGTTTAGACTGGCCAGCAGCATCAGGATGGTGAAGGCCACTCCTGCAGAGGACAAGCACAAAAACATTCAACATAGCATTTCTCCCCTGTTTTACTCTTTTTTATTGTTCTCATGCCATCTTTTGTTTTATTACTATCTTTTACATGTTGCTGTTTTAGTGTACCTGTTCTTGCAAGTTGTTGCTTCTCTTGCTTGTCACCTCCGCCATGGAAGTTATGTTTTCGCCTGTGTCTGTTTGTTGGTTCATTAGTTAATTTGTCAGTAGGATTACACAAAAACTACTGAACAGATATCCACGAAGTTTGGATGAAAGATTGGTCTGGAATAGAGCCCATTAACTTTTGGTGCAGATCCGGATAAATGCATGCATGGACCTTGTTAAAAAATCTGGTGTATTTTGGTGCCTGGTATCTATCAGTGAGTTCAGTTCTATGCAGAACCAAACCAAAATCTAGCAGATTTAACTATGTTTGGTTTGATATGAGATTTGGCTTGATTAAATTAGAGGGGAGAGTTGGGCCTTGGAAGATGTTTGGGCTCTGGTTTCTTATTTAATTGCTCGATTTTATCACATAATACTTGAACTTGTTTGTAATTTGCCTGTTATAATTTTTTCTCCTTGTTTCTTCACTTTTTTTTGTATGCACTGTCACCGACACAACACTGTGAACTACAGCCCTGTATGAAATGTGCTACATAAATAAACGTTATTATTATTAATAATACATGCAAATGCAGAGACAAGAGCAACTGCCTGTAAATAAAATGGGAATTTTTGCATGTACAGTTTTTGAGTTAGATAATTCTTCCAACTGGGGCCATGGTGTACATCACATTGTTCTCTCTTATGAAACAAACATTGATATGTACAACAACTGTTCAGTCTGAATGTAAACCATTCATGACAATTGTTTTTGTAAACTATTTATGGTTATTGTTTCTCACTGAATTTCCTTCAGGAATAGCAACAGGACTGTAAATATCTGACAAAGTACTGCGAACATCCCTTTTCAGTTTTTCCACTTCTTATAACTAGAATGCCACTCAGTAGAGTGCATACCTCCGCCGAAGCCCAACAGTCCCCTTTATCAGCATCAAATTGTAGTTTTGCATACACCTGATTTTTTTCATCAAGATCCACGCATTATTTCAGAACGAAATTAATAAGAATTGAGATTCTGGGCCGAGACCCATCCTACATCCAAGTTTGGCAGAAATCCATTCATTCAGTTTTGTGTGTCCCTGCTTGCAAACCAACAAACAAAACGGACATGGCTGAAAAAGGCATAAGTATTTTATGTAATAACTAGAAGGTGCTTATTTCACCACGGCCACTTGAGGACAAGCGATGAGGACAAACGGATTTTAGATGACAGAGCTGATAATGATCACCAATGCGGGCGGGTGTGAAGTGTTTGAGATAGGAGCTGCCTGCCAGTAAGTACTCACTCACGTTGATGCATACACTGTGTATATGCATGTACGCTTGAGGATGTGTGCGTGCAAGCTTGCCTCGTTCGTGTGTCTGCTTGTGATTTCGACTGTGTGTGTGCGCGCTGCTGGCACGTTATCATTATTGGTGAAATGTCAACATCTGGTGGTGTTGCAAAACCAGCAAGGGATATAAACTGGTTATTTACTGGCCTCTGTTGTCTTTAGCTTCAGATCAAAGGACACCCACTCTGAACGTACCATTAGCCGCAGTTTACGGTGACAATAGCCTCACCTGCTCCATCACTGGCTGCCAGTAAAGACATCAACAGATCATGTTCCTTGTGCCAAAATTTGCAGAGGCCAGAGATGTAATCTAAGGGTTTCTGGTTTTGAGTCAAAACAAACATTGTTTTTGACCTTGTGTTTCACTCACTGTTACCACATCAGAGCTAGAGCTAGGTGTCCTCTGAATAATGAGTGAGCTCGTGTTTAGAATCACTACGACGGACATCAGCATTGATCACATCCGAGGTTGTTGTTAGGAAACAGACCTGCTTGTTTTGCCTTTTTGTTTTTGGCCGCCTGCAGTGCAAACCAGATGGGGATTGCACATTTAGGGCAATTAAATGGATAAACTTGGATAAGGAGGATTAACCCATTTGAGAAAAAACAACTAAAGTGATTCACTGGTAATGGTTATAACCCAGATGTCTGTTTTTGTTGCTTTTTGAGGCTGAATTGCAAACACATACTTTGCCAATCCTCATGATTTTCCCTGCAGACTGGTGCTTTTTATTGCCCTCTCCTGGTTTCCAACCGAGGTCACAATTCTGCTGTATTTTCTTCGAATTTTTCACACTTTTCCCCCCCTTTAAATATCACAACCTGTTTCTGGCACTGTACAGCATGCTGTCTCCTGTTGCACCACGTCCTCCTCTGTGAGTAAGAGACGGACAGAGAAATGTACAGGAGAAAGAATCTTTCATACGCGTTGGAGAGAAGAATTCCTGTTTCTTATGTAACATTTTAAGTAAAGGGACTGTGAAATCTGCCACTTCGATTCTTCTGTCAATCATGGGGGTCGCACCCATTGAGCTGGAAGCATGGGGCAGTGCCGGGCACAGAATCTCCCAAGGGAGGGGGGAAAAATGAAGTTTATGCTGCCACTCCATTCAGTCCTGCTCATTAGTGCATAGTTGGGTTCAGTGTACTAGCAGGTAGTTTTTAAGTGCCTTGTCTGTGTTGTGTGCTTAACTGTATCTTAACTGTATCACTGCATCTCTCGTGAATATTAAGTGATAACTAGAAATGCTAATTGATTTACATTAAGTTCATTGGTGGGAAGATGTGAATTGCAATCTTAGCATTCAAGAGTTTAGCACCCTAGCTGAATGGATATTACTAGCCACACTTGAGGTTAGATTGCTTTGACGTTTTTGGTAAATGATGATTGATGCTCCCTTGTTTATCATGGATATGTTAAAATTATGGTTATGTAATATTGGTGTGATTTAAATTCTACAAGCTATTTAATCTGCTGTGATTGGTTAATCTATGCTGGCAATGTACATGTACTTATTATTTTGTTATTTTCATTCTTTGAATGTCATCAAAAAGCAGGAAACACAGTCCTTAGAATCTGCAATTTTTCGGGGGTAGGACCTCAAGTCCGCTAGACAAAATCCTTTTTTTAGCTGATTTTTGTGTCAGGAGTTGGAGGGGAAGGTGGTGGCGTGACAGTGTTTGACATGGTGTTTACATTTGTAAGTGAGAACTAGTGGATACCTTTAACAAGACGTCGATGGGACAATTTCCAGCCATGTTAGTGGCAGCAAAACCGGATATTTATGACGAGATGTCCGGACATATTTCAGGTGTGTTTGTGGCAACAGAACCAGGTACGCCAAAACATGATATTTTTCTAACTAACCAGACCGTAAGCACATTTTGAACATAAATGTACATGAAGTTGCAACACTGAGGAAGATAACACTTAAATGTGTCAAATGTTAATTTCCAGCACATCCTTGGTTTGTAGGGATGTACACCGGCAACATTTATTCATTGTGGTGATTGGGTTGATATGCACTTATGTGGCTGACCTTGGTTGGGAGGGTTTGGGTCCCAGGCCGCCCACAGCTGGACGATGAAGAAAGGTGACCAGCAGATAGTATAGACCAGCACGATGACCAAGGTCATCCTCACTGTCTTGGACATGGCTTTAGTGATGCTCGGAGGCGGAGTGGCTGGAGGGAGAGGGGGTGCGTAATCGAGGGAGCAGCGGGGTGAGCCTGAGTTCAGCTCGTAGGACGTGTACGACTCGTGGCAATCTGAGCTGGTCAGCATTTGCTGCTGCGTAGGCGATGTTGTTGTTGTGTCGTGTTCACCACAGCAACTGTTGTACTGAATAGCTGATGGTACTTGGCTGTTATGGTTGGTATTGTGAGGGTTGTCATTCACACCCTTTAAGAGCTGTCCTCCCCTCCCCCCTCCTCCTCCTGATGCCCGGGTCCCCCTCTCCCTGGCCCGCTCGTCCTCCTTCTTGAAGCCATGGAAGCGGAACAGGATTTCGTTCTTCTTCATCTCAGCCGTCACCATCCTCTCTGACTTCAGGTAGATGTTATTGTGAATCTCTCTGAAGATTCTTATCTGAAAAAAAAAGGAATATCAAAAAAAAGGGAGATCTTCTGAGGTTTGTACACATGGAGGATATAAAGTATATGTTGGGAGGCTCCACGGGTAACTTTCACAATATATATGAAAACTCCAAATTTCATAAATTTCATTACAATGCACATAATTGTGTATATAATTTTCCACGACTAATACATATATATGTCAGTTTTTTGTTGGCATGTGTGTATTTATAAATTATGTTTTGATTGGTTTGTTTATGTATGTTTAAAAGTACATATTACATTCTTCATTATTTGAAAAATTGCATTTTTCATTTGATTTCCATACAATCCATCTTTCACTCTCTCTGAAGGGCGTATAAAGATGAACAACATGTAAAAGAAAAGTCCCTCGGGGCCTGGGAATATGAGGTGGCACATGGCAGATTCAGATTCTTTTTAGAATGAGTCGTGACAGGAAATCATAAACGAAAGTGAGAGTGTGTGTTGGCCTTCACCATCAGACATAAACCAGTTTCAGACATTTTTTATGCAACGAATCAGAAATGCCACAATAAAGATGTTATTGCAGCAAAATGATTCTTCACGCTTCCCAGAGGAACTAAAAACAATATTTGAAATCAGTGATATTTCAAGTTATGATTCATACCGATACCGATTTTTGCCTTATTTTAACTTTCTGTGGACCGTTGCTCTTCTTTATGACAGAATAGAGTAAGACAATGCAATCGACAATGCCATACAGTTATACCATTAAACTACTGAGTCGGTCGACAGTTTCAGAATAACTTACCCTCTCCGGAAACAACATCTAAAATATTTCTGAAAAAGTGTCTCTTGATTTGAAATTTGAGAAAGATAAAGGTCAAGGATTCTATGTTTGGCTGAGATCTGGTATATTCCACTTCTTGGCAGGAGGTTCTCACAGTGGGCAGATTTTCTGAGCAGCCTTCTCAGCAGTGGTCTTCCAAGTGCCGTGTTAATTAGGGGAAATAGCTGGACCCTGGAAATATCTTTCCCTAAATAGAGCAGCAGTGCTGATGAGAGGCAGCCCAGAATGCCAGTCCGCCTTGGGATGCTACATAACACCAGCCGCAGTCCCCCACGGGTTACTGAACAATGGCTGCCAAGTGCGCCCTCCATGTAAACAAAACAGAATTTCATTCATGCCACATGCTTCATTATTGGATAATGTTGCCTGCAGCCATCCTACTCAGTGGCTCTTAGTGGACTGTGCGGCGTACAACCAGCAAAACCAGTATTACCTGACAGATGGTAATGATGAGGGCAGGCAGGAGGAAGACTGCCACAGTCATCCAGGTGACGTAGGCCTTCAGCCCCCACGGCTCGGCGAAGTGACCCCAGCACTCGTACTCTCCGTGATTCACTTCTGTGCGAGAGAAGATGAACACCTGACAGACCGAACAAAAGGAGGTGGTCAGCATACCCGCAGACATGACTGTCAGCAGACTCTTCCATCAGCTGAACTGTAATGACCTCATCAGGTTAAAAATAGACCAAAATCTTGAGGTCTATTGTAGAAATCAGGGCGTGAACACCCGCTGAGCTCTCATTTCCGTGTTCACCATGTGCCTGTGTAAGTGCGTGTGAAGTATTGTTTGTATATGCATGTTCACCCCTCCTTACCTGCGGTATGCTGAGGACTAACGCCAAGCCCCAGGCCACCATGACAGGGGTGTTCCAGCGGGACATTGCTCCCCCACGGTAAGCCTGCAATGGGCAGCAGATGGCATGGTGCCGGTCTACTGTCATGGCAACAATCATGTAGGAGGAAGCAAACATGCCCACAATCTGCAAGTACTTGATGGACCGGCAGAGCAGGTCAGGCCCCTGAAACCTCTCTGTGATATCCCATATTAGCTGGGGAAGAACCTGGACACACAGATTAAAGACAAAAAACACAGTTATTTATATAACAGTGGCAGTACAGTTGAGAATCTCTTTCTAATCCGATAATCTGATATAAAAGAGAAACACTAAAGGAAAAGGCTGGTGATATTCTATATTTCTGATTATTTTATCTCCTATCTCATTGTCAGCAAATGCCATGAAAATGCCAGCGCTAACAATGAATTATAAATCATATCAAGCTTGATATAGCTTATCTCTGCATGCCACGACCTCCATTGTTGTCAAAAGCCATACTTTCAAAAGCCTCAATGAGTCACACCGTTGCATTGAGTGACACATTCCTTAATTACCATGAACATGAGCGCTGTAGTTTATTTTGACTCAGGCTTACTCACGTACACCTGCTGCTACTGCTGTAAACACTTCCTAGATCTAGAGCACCAAATGTTCCTTAATCCACAGCTGAAAATAGTCCCCAACAAATGTGCTTTTTTTAAAACTCCTGTTTGACTTTGCTGAAAAATACAGTTCCCAGCTGTTTTAGGAAATGACAGAGAATGAAACCACATGTGGTGGTGGGAAAGTCACAAAGTATTGAACGATGGACTAACACATTGTTGGTTTTGGTCATTTTTTCGTACCTCAATGGCCCATAGACTGACATAAATTAGATTATGAACCAGAGTATGATGAGAATTTTGTTTTTAGATGTTTTATTACAGAAAGTGTTTAAAAATATCCATGACAGAAATAGTCAAACATGATGTAACTGTGTTATGGATGGAATGATAGTGAAAATAAATGATTACCATTTTTGCTGGAAACCCTGGATCTTTCTCATGGACCCTGGGGGTCTCTTAACCCTACTTTTTAAAATGACTTTTACGTCCAGTGTGTATTGGCATGTAGCAGTGAGGCTGAAGTTGGCAACCATCTGAACACCCGTCACCTCATCCTCCTCTACAGTGGCCACTAAAAACATGAAAACCACTAAGGCCCTCACTAGAGCCAGTCTTTAGTCTGTCTGTTCTAGGCCATTTATGGATCCCACTGATATTGTTGCCACCCTCCTCTGGTAAAACTACACTATGAGTTAACAGTTTAAGTCAAGCGTAGAGAACACAATCAGCCAAGGCAATCAATCAGAGGCAGAGTAGGGCTCATCTTGCAAGGAAAGCAGTAATATCAATAATAATGTGAGTATTATTTTCTATTCATTCTAGGTTGGGAGGGTGGAAGAGGCCTCGCTTACTTTGTAGAAGTAAAAAGGTTCATTCTAAGGTAACAAAAACACAAAGACTTTCAGAACAGTATACACTCATGAAGACCTAATTATGAACATTAAATTCTAATCAGCCCAAAACATCCCCTAAAGTTTCCTAATTACTACACAAATTTTTCTATGGACGAACCTCTTGCAGGTCAGAGTGGTCATTCTGAGGCCGCAACACAATTACAATTAAGTTAAAGTACATTTTGCAACAGGTGCCATTTCTGAGAGCAACAGTGTGCAATGTTTTTTTTCAAGTGATGATTGCTTCATCAAATCGACTGGGTAAACTGCAAGTTTTTCTGTTTACTTAAGGGTGTCAAGGTCGTGAACTGACCTGAAAGAGTGCCACCACCAGGTCAGCCACGCACAGGTTGACCATGAACACATGCATCGGCGCATTGTGCTTCCTCCTCCTCAGCAGCACCCACAGCACGAAACTATTCCCCAGGGTGGTAAGAGCCAGCACCAATGCAAGGACTGTGATCTCTGCCCGGGCCAGGCCCACGTCCCTAATCCTGGGCTGGGGTACGGTGTGAGGCGTGGTGGTTGAACCATTCTCAGGGAAGATCCCGAAAAAGGATCCCCCGCCATGAGAGCTATTGAGGGAGTTCAGTTCAGAGACAAGCAAGGACGAGGAGGAGAAGTTGTTCCTTCCTGCAGCGACCAGAGAAGAGAGGGCTAACCCATCCCAGTCCGTTTCCAAACTGATGCTTTCCATTCCTGCAGGACAGAAACCAATAAAATATGTTATGTTTTTTTTAAATGATGCCATGGTGCAAAAACAGCCATCAGGAGTCAATGTCAATGCTGTTCAGGGTCACAGGACTGTCACAAGACTTTTACAGTGAACATTTAATCAACAAACATTTTAATTGTTCTGTGTTATATCAGTATCAGTTTCATGCCTGCCAACTTCAACACATTACCAATTGCCTGGAAAATTTGAAAGTGAAAAATCAGCTGAGTTATTTGACCTTATCTAACTGCTTAGAATCTAAACCAAAACAATTGGATCGTCTTCAAAAAAATATAAGTTGATGACGAGATAAATGACAGACACTTTTTATTTTTCTCTTTGTTGCATCTGTTACATTTTCGGACGCTATAAAATGTGTCTTTTATGCACTTTTGTGAAATGTTCCCGATAAATACTGAGAGCCAGACGACCGTTCCAATCATGCTGCCATGTGAATATTGTTGTGTTTTCGTGCCGCTGTCTCCAATTTTTAATAAGTCCTCAGTGTGTTTATCCATCTTTCAAAGCTTCAAGTTCTGTTTGACGCAAGTTCCATGGCGGTTTATTTTCTTTCTCCTATTTTCTCAAGGTTGATTTGACAGCTTTCCCTCTATCCCACCACGCTTATTCCTTCACCTCCGCTCTCATAATCGCTCTCATCCCATGATTACCCCCATACATTCCTGTTTTTTCTCCTGTTTTTGTTCCGTACCCTCTCTAACTTTCTCCCATACAGCTGGGCATTCTTTTCTCTGCCCCCACCCCGCCACCACCGACCCCACCCCCTGCTCACACTCTCTCTTGATCCAAATTAATCTTTACGTTTATTTTCCTTTGCTTATAAATAAATGGCTGAAAAGAGCCAGAATGTTGATAGGAATGAGATGACAATTTCAGAAACAGAGTCGTGGG
>OMLP01046443.1:0-12552 GCA_900302685.1 Spondyliosoma cantharus
GTGTCTAAACACTTCACATCGAACTGCTTCAGTAACGAGGGTCAGTACAAAGCTGGCTTTGCCTCGACACTGACCCTCGTAAAAGGATCAGTACCAACCATACTGGACCCAGCAACTGCACCCGAGCCACAGGTAAGTGTCACTGCGTTAGATAGTATTTACTGTTGCCTACGAGTATGGTGAAGTCAGCTGGAAACTGGCTAACTAGTTAGTAATGGCGTTTGAAGCGAGTTTAATATAAATAATGTCACGATGGAGCTTGGTTGTCACAGTAAAAAGTCTGGAAACATGTGCAGACTGGAGACAGAGACGATGCGAACAGTGTCCAAGAGTTTGGAGACGTACTCAGCTTTCGCTAGCTATTAGCCATTAGCTACATGGTAGTAACTGTAACAACACATACAAACAAACTAACATTATTCAGACACACTAACCACTCTGAAATGTCCTGCTGCAGCCACAGAGTCTGTGTTTCTTCAGGAGCCTCTTCTGGACCCATTCTGGGTCCGATCCTGGGTCAAACTTGTACGGTTGAAAGAAAGCATCTCCGCGAGCCATAGCGATACATCCACCGTAAACATTAGCGCATGCTACCGGCTAGCGTAAGAGGCATCATTGGGCAAGGCTCTCCAAGTAGGTGTCGACAGACGGAGCTCATTAGCATTTAAAGGTGCAGGCACAGAAACAGCTGTTCTCAGGAGACCTCAGCAGAGCTCATTTGAGCAACTTTTAGACAGCTGAAACTCCACGGATGGGTTTGGGGCAATGCATATCGAATACAGTGTGGTTGGACCTTTGACAGCTGTGTGAAATTGATGAAAAACAGTATAATATGAGACCTCTAATGTAATTGGAACCTATGCCCTTGAAAGAAAAGTAAAACAGGGAATAAAGTCAATCTCTCATTCATGAAATATCTTTATTTTATTCATTTGTATTGGCTTTTAAACTGTTGATATTGGCAATTTAACTTAAATATATATTCATTTTTATAAATATCATGTTTTTCATTATTTTGATTTAGTTATATTTTTTATACTATTGATTCTGTGTGTAGTGATCATCATCAGATGTCATCCAAATAGTGATCAGTACTTATTTTCTTGGACTGTCTGTTCATGAGGCTAAAACTTCACAAAAAGTGTGAACAACCCTCAGGTCGTCTCAAACTGAATGGTTTCAACTGGTTTCAAACCGGAAACATTGCACTCAAACATTAAACACTGTCATAAAAGATAACCTGTATACATAATATGATCCACCTTTAATTATTTCTGTTGACACATTCTCAGAGAAGAAGAAATTATATGAGTGTGTTGGTGCTGCTAATGAGCCCATATTTAACTTGAAAACCATGGTGCAGTGTGGGCAGAGAATTTCTTCATTGTCTGTACCTTAAAACATATCATAGCAAGATAAAGGTAAATGTGTATGGACTGACCAGCAGGTAAAACCAAAAAACTGCTTGTCTTCCTCAAAGGAAAACTATGGTTTATTATATCCTTGATCTCATAATAATATTGTACTCAGCAAATGAACTGCTAACTACTAGAAGCAACGGCCAGAGGTATAAAAGTAACTGTAGTTGTACAGTGATTAGGAGTGTGACCCCTTCTTAGATATAAGGAGCCTCTCCTTAACATTGCAGAGTAAGAGACCATCATCAAATTTCCATGTAAAGGACCTGACTTTAGTTCTATGTTACTGTGTTCAGCAGGCATTGCAGTCCAGCGACCCAAATGAATGATGGGTCTATTAATCAACTAGTTGATCAAAGCCATGAAGTTATTTTTATATTATTATATTATTTTTATATTTTCAAATATGCGGGTTTTCTCAATTTTTTTCATTGTAAATGGAATATCCTTGAGTTCTGGACCAAAACAATTTGTAT
Source organism: Spondyliosoma cantharus (assembly GCA_900302685.1). Classification (NCBI taxonomy): domain Eukaryota; kingdom Metazoa; phylum Chordata; class Actinopteri; order Spariformes; family Sparidae; genus Spondyliosoma; species Spondyliosoma cantharus. The sequence continues at coordinate 1,895 of OMLP01046443.1, forward strand.
TTGCATTATAAGTAATAAAAATGGTTCGTTAAACATATTTGTGGTTTTCACAGTAACAAATCTAACTTTTTGTGATCAACTGATCAACCTGATACAGCAAATACAGCAAAATTACTGTTGTCTTTTTTTTTTTTGACACATTTTTGACAGGGTTCATTCATCCATTCATCTTCAAGCAAAATGCAACTAAATCATACACTTCTCAGCTCAGGGAACTTTCAGTTACAACTTTTGGTATCTGACGACGCGTCAATATTTGATGAGTCGGAAAAGAGAGTCAATCAATCTACTAATCAGCTATCCTGCAAATTGGACCTTTAACTTAAAATGCTTAATATTTATAATGTCAGAGCCACATGGAGCCATGACTGATTTCTTAACTAGAAAGCAGCCCTCCAGAGGATCAAGTGGTGCTTTAAAGCAGCTTCTTGGAGGGCCCTCCTCAGATCCACCTGTTTGTACTGAGCACATAACCTCAACTACTAATACTTAAGATAATAACATAACTTCAGATGATAACTTCTGTTATGTTTTGTTTAGTTTCGTGAGTGATAAGAATCAGGAGCCAAAAGTGCAGTAGCTCTAGCAGCCCTAACTGTTCTCACAGTGTTTCTTCGCTGTTCAAACTAAGTTTCCATTTCTTGGCCTTCATCTGTTTTTATAATCTGTATCACTTAAGACCGAGTGCTTTTGCATGGCTGCTGCCTTTGACCATTTATCCAGTCCAGAAATGCTCGTGACTATCAGTTACATCTAAATGAGAAGCAAAATATGAACACGGAACACATCCATAATAAATTATGGAGGTTTTAATGAGAGATGAAGCTGTTTCCACACAGTCACGCTGGGATAAGATGCCTGTTGTGAAGGATCTGTCCAAACAGATCTTCTGAAGCAACGTGAAGAGGGCATGACGAACCGTCCTGACGTTTTGATTTTGTTTAAAGTGAGTGTTGGAAAGAGGGCCTCCGAGAAATGTTGGAGGGAAACTATTCAACAGTTGACACCATTAAGCATTTAACTGGGGACGTGTTTTAGGAAGTATGTGTAAGAGGTAAAAGATTTGGTTGTGTTCATAAGAGTAAACTACAGAGGAATCATTCACAAAAACAAATGGGCAAATTCTTCAGCTATACACCCAGAGTAACACAAGTCTTGAAGTTGTTACCAAAGATAGATTGCTGCCTTGTCAAGACTTACTTTTGAAACGCACTGAAAAATGGGATTGACTTTCAAGCTGGATTTTGAAAGGAAAGGGGTTTTGTGCAGTAATTGCTATATAATGAGGGTTTCACTGACCTCCTGCCACATCTTGGCCATGTTTTTTTATTTACTCGTCTGGTGAAAGGCAACGACTCCGTTAAACAGATGGAAAAAATATGTCTCCCCAGCTCCTGCAGGAATTTGATTTCTCCCAACAGCTGTCTCGCTTTATACAAGCATGAAGTCAGGGAATTGCCCATCTCAAATCAATCACTCCAGCTGAAGTTTCCTGCAAACTGTGCTCACAGGGCTGACCGGAGGAGCAGTGGGGAGCATCATCACGGCGGAGCTGATGTGCTGTTGTTTACATCCTCTAATGCCTTCTACCATTAACTGCATGACTGAGAGCTGTGATCTGAGCCACAGGAAATCACCTGACACATGAGGGAGGAAACTTTAACACAGCTCCATTAGGTCTGAAACTGACTCGTAGAGCATTGTGATGATAATGGACCAGTTTGCTTCTATTACCATTTACACTTTTTTTATGACTGTGAAAGCAAGCAATGCCATTAAAGTAAAACCCCTCCGCTGTATATTTTCATATAAATGTCCATTTTGCTACTCGCTGAAAGCTGTTATAGTCACTGCGCAGACACACACCGATTACTAACACCATCCTTGTGTCTTTTAAACCATGTAGCTTGTTAAATGAGAGAAAAAGTAAATTAGTAATTAGTAATAATAGTACAAAAGTAATTTGTATTGAACTGCTTAGTTAGTTATCCGTGAGTGCCAGGCTTTTGTTTGTTCTGATTGCTTACAAGTGAAAATTAATTTGGGACTCATCAATATGCTTCATGACTATAATTTTTTTAAAAGCCGTTGCCTATTATTTTTCCTGGAAAAAAAAAAAAAAAAGTCATCAGATCAGATGTGCACAGGAGGCAATATGTTTGGAAAGGACCCCGCATCGGATTATGAATTGAAACTTGTCATTTGCTTCCCTTTGACTGCATTCACAAAGCAAAAAATAATCCAAGTGTAAATTTAGTCAGGAAGATCATTTATATGCTGCTCATCATTTCGCTCTCTCCCTCTTCTCTTGCTGCCTTACCACTCCACTCCAGATCCATCCAGATTTCAGCCATTCTCTTCATCCAATCACCCACGCCACCACCAGTGTCTGGACTCTATCAGGGGGGTATCATATGCAGTGCTTCATTCCCCCCTGAATATATGATGATGTCATTATGGGCTCTAATCGCAAAGGCTATTCACATTTCTCTTTATTGCGCACATCTCAATCAATACTTGTTCACTTGGGGAGACACTTTTGAAGAAGCCAAGCAACACAAAGGTGCAGCTTACATGTCTTTCTGATTAGAAATCTAAAATGTAATATTTCTGCATTAAAATGTCTAAAACAACTAGCATTAAATTTAGCATTTTAGCATTTAAAATCTTTCATTGTGTACATTCTTATTCTTCATCCCTGCCTTTATTGGCCCATCTCAACATACCTTTGTGAGTCAGTGCAACCTGTGGATATGCAAACTGGTTTGAAACCACTGATAGGACTGTGTGTCACATTACCCACATATGTTCATGTGCATGTTTGTCCTCATGCATGTCCATTTGACAAATAGACCAGGGACCGACACACAGAAAAACAGCTAGATGCTACTAGAAGCCCAAAACGCCAAAGAGTACCTGTAATCTTTGAACTAAAAGCAGAACCAATGTCACTCACTTCCATTGTAGAGTATGAGGCAGTAGGATAATTATGTATTATGCAAAATGAATTGGAAATGAATCTTCAAATAATATTTATTTACAGTGCATATTTACTCCATGACTGTTTGGTCATGGTACTTAGAGAAGTGTTGGTAAATGATACCTCACCATGACTTATGAGGAATATAACTGGACTCTGAAATCTCACCAAGGGTGAGTTTTTGCAGGAGGACGACAGTGGGAAAGTGAATCAGAGTAGTAGTAGTCTTCTAGTTTAATTTCAGATATTCAAAGCCGTGTTTTTCATTGTGCAGGTTTTGAGGTATCGTTCTATGTGTTTCAGGTTTCATTTGGAACTCTACTAAGAAAACACTGTAGAATATGAACTCTGAGGAAAATCTAGTTTGGAACAGTTTTGAAAAAGAGATCATGCTGTTTCTTTATGCTGTTGTCATTTTTCACAGTTTTGAGAACCACCACGGCTGGGCACCTGTTAACTGCTCACTCCTCATGCTTTCTCCATAAATAACATTTTTTTTATTGTATATTTTGTTGTTTACTTACATTATGCTAATATTTCAAACAATGTTTAATCACAGAGAACCCCACGAGTTTACACAAGGCGTTTCATTTGGTCACCCGCCAAAGCTTTAAAACGTTACCTTGTCTGTGAACATTTGTGCCCCAGTCACACCAGATAGACTTTAATCAGCAATGGTAGTGTGATCGCCACCAGCAGGGCATTTCTTCTATTAGCTTGACCTCAGGATAATTTCTATTAATTCATGATACTAATTCAATTGTTTCCAGATAACTTTACTTTACATTAGCTGTTAGCTAGCGATCAACAGCACACAACAATCGTGTGTCAATCCAGGTCAACCCTCTCACTGAACCCAGCATTTACCACAGAGTGGGTACCAGAGAGTCTCTGTAAAGTAGATTTCCCCTCCTGCTCCAGTCAGCAGTCAACACTACAGACAATGAAGGTCACCTCTGCAGACCACTTGATGAACAGGAGTGAAGATAAATCCACTTTTGATTCCCAAAAGGACAAATTAAGCAAATGAATCTCTGAGCTCAATCAGTGAATGAGTTTTTCTGTGACTTTGTGATGTATGTCCTTTGAAATGTTTCTCCTCTCGTGTTTACCACCTAAGCGCCCTGTTTGTATTTCCATCAGAAGCATATTGAACAATGATAACATAGCTCTCCTCAACATCAACATCATTCAGTTAGAATTATCTCCATCAGCAGAATGTATAACAGCCGCATAAAAAAAGCCTGTTGTCGGGGAGCGTCCAGGGAAAACAAAGAGAAGAATGGCAGAGCTAATGTGGAGCTGGGCCTGCACAGAGTTGGATTTCAGTCTAATTGGGATCATACGCCGCATGTGCACTTTTGGCATATACGTTAGATTAATCAGGGGCTCTTTAATCGTGGAGAAAAAAAAAAAAATCTGTGCGTGGCTGGGCGGACGCTCGGCCCCCCCACCAGGCCTCCAGCCTGGGATCTGTCTAAGCACAGACCTTTTGACTCCATAAACACCCGCTCTCAAAAATTGGGGTCAACCTCTCATTGCTTGCACCGGAGCGCTATCATGCCACCACAAAGGGTCCCCTTAATGATTAAATTGCGTCGAGTATGGATGTTCCCAATGTGCAGATTCCTGGCAGCTGACTCTTCCTCCTGATTGTAATTTATGTCGGAAGTCATTGCTGTCCAACACTCGGCCCGTTCAAAGCCCAGGAGAGAGGACGTGCACGTGGATAAAGGCTGCATCATCCAGCCTGCTGCAGCTTTAATCTGCACCGCGAAGCAAAGACGACCTCACACGTTCACCTTGTAGCATTTACAAATTGACAACAGGAAAAAATGCATTTCTAAAATGTGTTCGTGTTTTTCTTTCTCATTGCTGGGACTCTTTAGCCAGCCCCAGCTCTGGTATTTAGCGTAGCCTGTCTAATCTGCATATGATTAAGTCTTGACATAAATTTGACATTCTGGACAAGGAGTGATTAGCCACATGAAGGAAAGGTGAACCTCACTGACAAAAGCAGGTACTTGAAACTTATATCGGTAGTTTATATTAAAGGGAGAATACAAAAAGGATTGTCTTTGAGGATGAATTTGAGAAAAAGTAAACAGACAGCCTGTAAAAAAAAACTAAGTATAATGTGTGTGGATGCAGTCTAAAACTCTTCAAACACAAATTGTGTTTTGAGCCCTAACTGCAGATTCAGACCTTTAATTTTCTTATTTAAGACACGTGTCCTTTGAAGTGAAGGATCTCTGCTCTCTTTATCTGCTCTTTTGTTTACAGCTCTTTATACATGCAGGCATAAGTGCTGCCACAGTATGATGCAGCTGCTTATTGATCCCACACACTCCAAGATTCAAGGACAACACCTTAACCTTAAGGTCATCAACATAAGGCTTGTGGAAAAACAGACATGAGCGTACGTAGTGAGACACATGTTAAACTGCAGTGTCTAAGACACTGAAGCATGTCAGTGTTAGCAGGGTTTCATACAGCAGAGAGGTTGAGCAAAGTATTATTAACGGAAATTAACATTTGAGGATGTTTTCTTACATTTTCAGATTTAACTTTGAGCTGAGTTACTGTTTCAAAGAGGTGTTTGGCAATGTCGAACTGTGGCTAAGTACATTTCCTCAGGTAATGTACTATGGTACAGTAAGTGTCTTGAGCATTTACATTTTCTGTTACTTACACAATTTTGGAAGGAAATATTGTACTTTTTACTCCGCTACATTTATTTGGTAACTTTAAGCCAAAGCAACATATTTTAAAATTCAAATTATTTTTTTTATCTGCAATCAAAAACCCACACTAATCCTAATAATCAGAGAGATGCTGAATATTGGCTACAGTAGTCAGTTGACTCTTAGTCAACAGGATATACATTAATATATCTATAGTTTTGCTTGATGATGATGATGATGATGATGATGATTTTGTGTGCATGTGCGCGCGTGCATGCGTGCGCACGTGTATTTCTGTGTGTGTATATATATATCTATATATAAATATATATATAAATATATATGTGTGTATATATATATATAAATATATATGTGTGTATATATATAAATACATATGTATATAAATATAAATATAAATATATTTAAATATATATATATATATAAATATATATATCTGTGTATATATATAAAAATATATATGTATATAAATATAAATATATATATATATATTGAGACACTTTATTTCGCTGTTTAATAATCTGTCCAATGAGTCTTAATTGTAAATGTATCAGTGGCGCAACACAACCGCTGTCTTGATTTTGATAGCTTCCGGCTGTTTTCAGTCAGCAGAGACTAAAGAGGCTGAGCAAAGTATTATTAACGGAAATGAACGTTTGAGGATATTTTCTGACATCTTCAGATTGAACTTTGAGCTGATTTTACACTTTTACCTTATTTTTTTTACCGTCAACCTTTACTTGTACTTTTGACACTCGAGTACATTTAGTGCCAGAAAGTTAGTTTAAGATACTTTGATGACTGACTTTCACTTTTGGCAAAGTAATATTTTAACAAGATATCTTTACTTTTACTTACGACTTGTGGGTACGACAACCCTATAGTGTTTAGTAATTAGAGCAAATGACGAATTCCTTTTTGAAGAACATTTCCTGACTGTGAAAACACAGATGTTTTCAAATCACTTCGGCCACTGGTGTCTCTTTATTGTGAATAATGAGTCATAATAATTACCATTATTTTATTTACAATGCTTAAGGGTGTAACGTTCGTTTTTTATTATGGATTTTTATTTTTTTATTAGTGAAATGTTAAAAGGCTGACGAGGTATTGGTCTAATAATCTTTGTCGAAAATTAATTATTATTAATCATTATTGAATGAATCGTCAATCAGTTTTTTTTTTTTTGTTTGTTTGTTTCAAACATACACACAGTCCTAAACGAGCGCATCATGGCAAGTAACATTGATGGAAAACAGAATGTTGCTGTCATTATATGTCCATGCGCACTGACGCTGTTTGATTACAGGCCTATAAGTCGATACGTGTGTGTGTGTGTGTGTGTGTGAGGCAGATTGAGGATAGAGAGACGTTAACTCTCAGCATGATACATGTGAACGTGTGTGTGTCCACCTGAATGATCTAACAGTAGAATATTAACAGGACAGCCGATTCCAGGCTACAGAATATTGTTCATTGTTCATGAATCAGCTGGGCATTTTAAAGCTGAATGAAAAGCACGAGTGAGCCCGGTGTCAGACCCGGGACGATGATGCGCCACACAGCGGAGCATGGATATCACAAAGCATTTAAATATATAAGACGAGGCCTCACAGGTGGTGGTCTGCGTGTAGTCTCATTGGTGGACCTGCTGTAACTGAGCGACACGTTGTCGCATATTCACGCACATGATAACGTGCCTCATCTGCGTTTATGAATTAGACAGAGGCCGGATGGAATTAAACACTTCTCTCAATTAAGGACCGCTCGGATGGCGCGTGCGCAGACCGCTTCATTTTGTGTTCAGTTTCACGTGAAATGTCTGAACGTCCGCGTGAAGTAAAATGGGTCTTCACGAGTCTGCGGAGTTATTAAAGGCGTGTTGGAAGCTGTTGATTCAAGACGCGAAAAAGCGCACACAGCAAACACAACACAAATAGCAGGCCTATCTGCGCAGCCTGTCTGAATTACGCTGTTCATCACTCGTCCTTTGAATCGGATGGAGATGTATTAATAAACGGCGCGTCTTTCATGTGTGGATATGGGTTAACGCCGCTGACGCTTCTGTTGTTCTCAGTCCCGCGAGATCCTGTCTCTGAATTTCTCCAGTCGCATCAAAAATGTAATGCAAGTAGGCTTCAGCATGCTGCCGGTTTGACCTAATGCTTCAAGAAAATGTTACAGCGACTTCTCCAAAATATATATAGATAATAAAAAAAACATAAATTCGACCAAAAAAATATATCAATGAAATAAAAAAAGGAAGTTTCATGTCAGTGCTGACATACAAACACATATCCTGCAGTAACACAGAGATGTTTCTGTTCTTACAGCTCATATGATGGGACAGATGCTGTGTTACAGATCTAATTAAAGCTGAGGACAGCACTGTGTAGACCATACTATCACAACACTATACTTTGTTGCGCTGAAATACTTGACAGCGTTTGGCTCAAACCTAGAAGCTTCAGGCAGATATGGCCACACCTTTGGTAAATATTTTTATAACTTGCTTTCTTGCAGCAGAAAAATCTCGATGATTTTAAATCATTAAGGGAAAAGAACACTAGAAAAACAGTGTTTGTTTTTTCTTTACCCTGTTTTTCTTCAATCAGCATGGCTTCCTTTCTTTCATACAGCAATAAGGACCCGTAGAACACAGGCACATGTGAATCCACAGAACGACGTCACCTGCTAAATCAAATCATGATTAAAAATGTAATCAGGATATTCAAAAGTTTGGTTTGAAAGCTGGCCCGTTGTTTCCACTTTTACACACAAAACGGCGACGTGTACTGTGTGTGGCTGCATTCGTCTAATATCCAGCAAAACATGTCAGGAACCAATGAGACATTTTCTTCCTGTGATGGTATGTAACCATATTAGGCCTTAGCCATGAGACCACGGCTGTGTGTGACTGATGAGCCTGGAAGCTATCATCATCGTCATCATCATATTCACGTACACTCTGGATTAAAAGCTCATCGTGAGCCTGTGTCCTTTATCATGAACAGAGAACAGTATTAGTGAAAATATATTTAATAATTAAACAGCACAGTTACACAAAAGGAATGCAAAACAGAGGAGTGAGAGTGCATCCTTAGTATATAAAGGGTAGACCTACTGCAAAGGTTCAAGTTCCTTCCTCAACAGCAGTAAGCCCACCGTGACGGAGTGCATGGTGGGGCTACAACAATGAGGATGTCAGCTTGTATATTTCCTGTCACTGCCGGGCCTTGTGAGTCTTTAGATGGCTGCACAACACGGTCCAGCTTTAGGAGCATCGGCACATCCTCTCCATGTCTTTAAGGAATGTGGACCTTGTCCAAGAGATACACACTGAGCATCCCAGAGCTCGTGCATATAGAGTCAGTATTTGCAGGCTTGCAGTGAAGATCATTCCTCCTGAGTGCTCTCTAAGTGGGAGCTCGAGCCTGCAGACTGGGGGTCAGCGTCAGCAGAAGATCTTTCTTGTTCGGAGAGCTGCTCGCTGCTGGGGATGGAGTTCTTCTTCGGCCGGCCTTTGGGTTTAGTCGGGGACTCCAGGCCTCCTCCCTGTAACACCTGCAGGGTGGACACGAACAGAGAATATGGTTAAGGTTCTATTACAATGCAAAAAATATAAAATAAAAAACATTTGTTTAAACATAAGAAAATAGTGTCCCCTAACCCTTAACTTTTAAGTTGTCTGAATTTGAGCACACAAGTCGATTTGTAATTTTGTAATGATTCAAAAGAAATACACTTTTCTAGTCATATAAACTAGATACCAATGCAGACGTATCTAAATACTTTAGTTTATGTAACTTAATCATGATTAAGGCCCTATAGAATTCTCTTGACACAAACACAGTATTTAAATTTATTTCAACTAGAATCCCAAAGCTGGCGGTTAACGATCATTGTAGACGTAATGACGACGTCTCATGACACACAGCAGGTTTCCATCACACATGCTGGGAAGTGTGTTAATATTTGCTGATCATGTTTCTTTGGGAACTTATTTTTAAAGAATTGATTGCACTCTGTACACTTTATTCATCCAATTTATCAATTCAAGTCACATGGGTAAAATCAGATTCATCAAACAAAATGAGCTTGAAATCATTCAAACTTCCATATTTATGTTAATGAGAAGACATTTGTTGATTCCATACAACTTTCTCTAAATTAAGATGACCGACACATTTATTATTGTTTACTATGAGGAGCGTTTTATCGGTGAGCGATTTTTCATTTTTTTTATAGAATCTTTCAGTTGTCTGAGTGAGTGTTCCAGTTATGTGTGTAGGACACTTTCACTTGTCTGTCTGGCTGCACAGTATGTTAATGAGTTTGGTTTCACATGTGTATATGAGAGGTAATTCTGAATAACGTCCCTAACGCCCTCTCATAAAGCCAGTGCTAATCCCTTCCTTCATCTGATGAAATTATACAAAGCAAAACTATTCTTTGTTCTTGTTTTGTCTTGTTGTTCCAGGCCTAACCTCACATAACGTGTCCACCACCACATCATCACCATCACCACCCTTCATCATCATCATCATCATCAAATTCATCATCATTCATTATCATCATCATCAACATCGTGAAGAATAACTTACAATTTTCTTCCATTTCATCCTTCTGTTCTGGTACCATGTTTTGACTTGCAGCTGACTGAGCCCCAGGGACTCAGCGAGGTCTATTCTGTGGGGGAACAGCATCAGGAACAATTACACTATTTCAAACTGCAACTCAAATTCACTTTCAATTTGCCAGCATTTCTTTTTTTTTTTCTTTTCTTTTCTTTTCTGCTCGTCAGCGGCTTAATAATTCCAGTGTAATGACGTGTATGATGTATGATTTAAACACAGGCTACCTATCGGGCGTAGACAGATACTTCTGCTTCTCGAAGCGCTTCTCCAGGCCCATGAGCTGCAGCTCGGTGAACACGGTGCGGCTCCGGCGGCCCTTCTTGGTCTTGCTGCCTCCGT
>OMLP01046444.1:0-20528 GCA_900302685.1 Spondyliosoma cantharus
CTTATTTCAGAAATCACATAAAATGATGAAATTTATCTCAGAGGGCCAAACTTCAAAGAGGAAGAAATCCACGACGTTAACGGGAAAAAAAGTTCTGAATTGCGAGTTGACATGGGGCGACCCAAATATAATAACACTGTAGTAAAAACCTACATTTTAACCAAACTCAGCAAATCCACGGCTGCGCTGCTTAATGGAGGCCGGCTGACATCCTCATCATGTCCGTCCAGTCCGGTGCATGAAATGTCTATAATCAATATTCTCTTAAGGAGCCGTAAGTGGCCCGGCTGGTTTTTATGCCTGTTATTGATGAGATGTTTCGGGACAAGATGTAGCCGACAGCGGAGGAACCGGGACACTTACAATGATATCCTGTCTCGTCTTGAAGGTGCTGATGTAGTGGGCGTAATGCATGTCATCCATTTGCTTCAGGATGGCCGTCATGCAGGCGAGATAGTGACCCTGCAGCAAAGGAGACGCCGTTATTCACATGAATTCACCGGGAAAAAAAGATGCATTTCATATTTCCTTGTGTTTGTATTTTGCTAAAAGATGGAAGTGTGTTTAATATGTTAGTATTAATATTGACACAAGCGCTGAGGGCGTCTTACGATGAGAGGGGACGACCTGTCCATGCTGATGACGGTGCGATTAACCCTGCGAAGAAGCCGCTCCATTATCAGCTGAACGTGGCCTCTGGTTGGACCCTGCACAGACAGAACCGCCTCAGGCACAAACACAGGCTGACACACAGACGCTACAGACACCCGGGTCACCCACGGTACAACATTATCAGAATTCCCCTGTTCTCTGGGGATTGTTTTGCCTTGAGACACGTTGTCCTGAGGTTTCTCTCTGTGGAGTTTGAAGGACTTTCATTTGTGGCGCTCACAGTTTGGAAAGTAGATTTTAAAACAGCTTTGTGTCTTTTAGAGACGCTGTACTGTTGTCTTCAGTAGAATGAATATACAAACTTACAGCTGAAACAATTAGTCCATTAAGTTTTGGGTTATTTGACAGAAATCAGCAACTGTTTTGATAACAAATACTCTGCTTCCAAAGCGAGCCACATACAGGTTCCTGGCTGGTGCTGGTGCTGGTTGCAGAGTCACATCGCTCGGTCGCTGTTTACGTCTGTGCAGATTCTCAGCATCGCCAGGAACCACCGTGGACGACTGGATTCAATTTGGCGTCCAGGTGAAAATCTTGTTTTTATTCTCTGGTGGATCAGAACACGTGACACCAGCTCTGGTGGTTAAACATGGTTTTAGTTGGTTCTTGGTCCAGATAACTTCACCACCAGCCCCTGAAGTCAGCGGCTCTTTGAACTCTTCACTATTGATTGTTCAAAATAATCAAAATGATAACAACATAATTGTTCAACACTCTAAACTAAACAGAGAGTAAGTGATTAGTAATTAAGGAGTCTAACGACTCAGTATGATGTTTCACTCTACTTGAAGGTGCATAAAAACAGCTGGTTCACATTTAATCGAGAACAGCTGATGCTCAGTATTTTGATTCACAGATATTAATGAACTAATCATTATTAATAAAGTATTTCCCTGTCTGTTCTAGTAACTCATCATTATCTGATATCTAGTCATTAAATCATGTTTATTTAGGAACTGTGTAGTTCCTGATTCCTTCCTCTTCGCTCCTCATTAACTCACATATTATTCACGTTACTTTGATATCTCGTACTGTTATTGAAACGAAATCGATTTCCCCTCGGGCTTCGGGAAGCTGTGATCATTGTGAGACTTTCATCCTGTTGCTGTCAGTTTTTGAATCGCTGTGAGCGTCACAGATGAATTTCATTCACGTCTGTTGTATTTGGGCGTTAGCGGAAACCTTGATAAATAAAACCCCCACACTGTCTGCGTGACTCGATGTTCCAAATATCCATCCATCCGTTCAGTCTGAAGCGTGTATCGGAGCGTTGGTCACGGTGAAAGCTCAGTCTCTCCTCTCTTTAGCTACATCCTCCAGCTCCTACAGGGGAAGACAACTAGATGCTACCAGGCCAGATGGGATATGTAATCCCTCCAGCACGCTCTGGGTCTGCCCCCGGGCTTCCTTCCAGTTGGACATGCCCATAAAACTTCTAAATAGAGGCTCAGGATCACCTCAGCTGGCTCCTTTTAATGCAAAACAGCAGCACTTTTACTCCGGGGTCTCCACGGATGTCTGAGCTCTTAAAGGAAACTAATTTCAGCCGCTTAGATGCAAAATCTCGTTCAGACTAGATGTTAATGTCTTTCATTTTTGTGCTCCGACCCTTTAATTCATACATCTGTGTGAACTCGACTCCTCACCACATCCTTGCGGTCCAGGTTGTCCAACACGGTGCTGAGCAGCTGCACGCAGGCCTCGTGGTCGGGTTTACACGAGTGGTCGTCCAGCTGTCCGCTCAGCTGGTCGGTGACGAGCGGCAGCAGCACATCTCGACAGTCTGCGGCGACAGAGCGGAGAAACACTCACTGCTCACCGGATCACAAAGCACATTTCCTTTTAATGGACCTGACCTGACAGACGTGTGTGTGTTGGAGTGATGCTGGGTTTTTTTCCCCCCTCCTCCTTCATCTTGTGAAAAAAGTCATTATGTGATTTTAAAGCCTGGAGGACTCCTACCTGGCTGCCTGAAAAGGTCACTCTCCACCATTTTACACATGCAGCCCAGCTTCTGACGCACGAGCTGAGAGTCGGGAATGCTCTCGATGAACTTGGCGAGGAGAACGCTGAGAACATAATGAAAGAAGAGAGCAGCTGTGATAATCTTGCTGCTTTTCATAACTCACATCTGGTAATTATTGCCGTGGAGGCTAACGAGAGGAACATGTTAAAGGATGATTTTACAGCAGCAAGAATTGAGAATAAAGCCTTCTTTACTCAGAAGTAAATATGATAATTTGCTCTGAGACAGGCAATTATCATTTCCTGCAGTGCAAATCCACTGGAGAGTTACCTGAGCTCCACGGGATCAAACACCGTCTGGATGTCATTAATGATGCTGGGGAGGTATTTCAATATTGCTCCCTGTAAAGGCAAAGAATGATCAGGCTGCAGCGTGGTGATGGTTTTTATACTTCAGTACAGAAAAAGCTTTTTAGCAGAGCTGTTCCTCACCTTCTTCAGAGTGCCAACTGGGAGAACACACTCACTTTGCAGTTCATTTGTAGACCTTTATACCGTAAAAACTTCCACAACAGTGTAACTAATTTTCACAGCAGGACCACTGCAGTCGCTCACAAATACCAAGACTGGTGATAAAAAAGCAGCATCTTAACACAGCGGATGCTTTTTTATGTTCGCTTTCAAGCTGGAAGATGATCGATTTGAGAGATTCAAAAATGTTTTCACATGATTTTCAGTTCAATCCGACTACAAAGGAAGAAATCTCCTCTGTCGTCCGTTGCGTATCTCAAAACCAGTTCATCTGATCTACTCCACGCTGGGCGGACGTGTCAGCAGAACTTGTATTTTGACAGATAACATGACTGTGGTGCGAGTCACGATCTGCGTGAATGAAACAACAATTATAATCCTGATTAAGAGACGTTTGTCACATTCGTTGGTGTCTGATGAACATGTCAGTGCAGCTCTACAAGTCTTTTACTTTTATAAACATTATTAAGATGTTTGACACATTTTACCTTCAGCTTCTTGCATTCTGGATATTGCACTTGACCATATTGTGATTTTAATAATATTCTGATTAAGCGTTTGGGGACCATCTTTTCTAGCTTCAAACATTGTTGTGGCAGCTTGTTTTTACTTGCAGCCCCACAGTGCAGATTTGAATTTGATGTAATTTGGACACATGAAACCTTCAGTATTAATAAACTTTGAATAAACAAGCGAGCAGCACTCTGTGCAGCAGCGGGGGTGAGGCTTCAGGCGGCCTGACTTCCTTAATTGATTTGAAAAGATGTTATTTACGCCATTTTTAAGCCGAAACCTTCACTTTAAATGCTAAGCCGTGTGAGCCGGCACCCCGTCTGAAGTGGGTCGGCCTCACGTCGAGGGTGTAAATAACATCTTCTCTAATCAGGTCGGGATCTCAGGGCTTCTGGAGACTTGACGAGCCGTATGAGCCACATTATGTTGATTTTTTTTTTGTTGTTGTTTTGCTGTGAAGCTTTAAACTTCACCTGACTTTCCATCAGCATGAAGAGAAGAGATGAGGACTGAATTCTCATCTTCGGGTGAACTGTTGAAACACCGATTCTCCAGTTCAGAGAAAACCTTCAATTAATGTGTCGCAGCAATCCTGTTTATCTGATGATCAGGCATCTGAATAACCGCCTCTATTATCAAAACACAGTCGCAGAAGTGGGATTATGCTGATTAGATTATTGCTTTTTAATATTGTAACGTTAACAAGAGAAGTTTGTGTTAATTATTAATTACGGCAAATCAACTGCTTGACTCATTGAATGATGCTTAAATAATGTCTGGGTCATTATTAGATGCAGCCCGACTCTCACAACGTCATAACCAGAGCCGTGTAGAGAGAAGGTTAACCTCTTTCTCCATGGTGCCTGCTATAGCTAACGAAGCGTCTTCTAATTTGAGTTTTATGTTTTGATAACACAACACAATCAGCGTCGAGTGTGAAGTAGTTCGGATGAGCGGTTCTCAAGAAGCGGAAACAAAGGCTCGATCTGAACAGGCTGATTTCACTAGTTATATAACATAAAACAAGCTAATCAAAAAACAGCTACCGGAAACAATTTTACTCCAGCTTACCTTTATCTTCACACCCTCATCCAGAGGTCTGTCCATCAGAGTGTTGAAGGACAGGAACAGGGTTCGAATGGAGTTGAAGAAAGCGTCCCCGTCCTCACTGTTCCCATAGAATCTGAAAAACAAGGCCAAGATGCATCAAAGCTACTCATCCTTGGAAATTTGAGAGTGAAGCGCTGATACGTGCGTGGCAGCGTACCTGAGATAGAGCACCCGTGACTGCACAATAAACCTGAACAGGTACTTGAGAGCTTTGAGCGCAGCGTAGAGCCTCTCGGTCAGGACGGGCTCCTCGGCGTGGCCCACGTAGTAGTTGAGGACCCGGGTTAGCTTCCTGAGAGAGTGAATGAGTCAGGCATGGAGGTCTGCTGGTTATTTGGGTGTAGGTGGATGTGAGGAGCAAAAAAAAAAGTAAACAGCGTGAAGCGATCAAAGGTGGGAAACAGAGCAGAGACTCACATGTAAGCCAGAGTGGCACTGAAGTGCTTGTTGATGTAGGTTTCCAGGACTGGGTTGAAGTGCTGGAACTTGATGTCACCAATGAGAGTGATTATAAATACCTGATTAGAAACGAGAAGTGGGAACAAAATTAAGGTCGTGAATTATTCCTTTATAGCCACAGGAACCAACTTTGTTTATGTGACAAATATGACGACGGGATTTAAAGATTATTAGTTTACATAAGTGGTTGTTTTTGCTGAAACTCTTCGAGGGACTATATTTAAATTCTTCACTCATTCACTCAAGACTTTGCATGAGCTGATATCAGCGTCACTGTTTACTGTTCACTCTCCGTCTCAAACTGTATTATGTGACATTATACTGACAAAGCTTTACATGTGTTTGTTTGCTGCACAGCGCCGCTCTAAGATTCACCTCTCTGTTATGAGCCCGGCTGTGCGAGAAAATAACTAGCTTATACAATAGTACAATATGATGTCTGACCACGTACGTAGTCGTCTCGAACGACACTTGAAGGTGGAGTTCAGACATCATCGAGACAGAGAGATTGTTAAATATGGGTGTCAGAGCACACATTATCAGGAGGTCTCTCCTGAGAGGCATTCAAAGTATTGCACTTGGTTGTGCAACTGAAAAGCAACATAAGACGTTGAATATAGTCTGTTTCTGAATGTTAACACTCCTTCACTTCATGGTCAAGGCTATCTGGCATTGTCACTATGGGTTGAAAACGTACTCACCAAGGCGTTGAACACCAGGGTGTCGTAGGTGTCCTTCTCTGAGGTCTCCATCATAATGTTGAACAGGGCGTCCAGAGTGTCCTGGAGAAACTGCAGACAAACAGAAGAAAAGTGGCATTAAAAAGGATGTTATACAACATCCATCAAATCTAGCAGCTCATTACATATTTAGTGCAGCATGTGTGATGCCAAGAGCACTCACTTTGACAATCTCCCCTCCCTCAACCTCCATCAGCCTCTGCAGGCTCTGGTCCAGATCTTCAGGGTTCGACCTCCAGTTCAACAGGCCCAGTAAATCCACTGGAAAAACATCAGCGCAGACACAAGTCAAGAGGGTTCACCCAACTAAATATTATCAATTACCGTTTATGATACGCAGAACTAATTATCTAAGGAGGACATGCAATCTAATTTTTTTAGACAGCTCTGATGGAGCTCTGGATTCACCCGGAGGAGGAGGAGAGCTGCTTTACTCTGAATATCTGCCCTGTAATCTGAACTCTTACAGTCGTTGTGGTTTGCACGCTACATGACTGACCAGCGACGGGAGGTCGGACAGCCGAGACGCATGAATGCCGTGAAAACAGTTGATAGGACCGAACGCCGATCTGACCCAGTTTGGGGGCGTTTTGTCGGCAGGCTCCAAAAGCCACCAGGAACATGGACTGAGATCATGTCGTGTGAACCCTGGCGTACGCCTATACTTGGAAATTAGACTGATATTAAACATGATTTTTAAGGGGTTAAGGGTTAAAATAAACACGTTTTATTTAGCAGTTATCTTTATGACTATGCATCATTTTACCTGCTCTCTGTAGATTCTAACTAGTCCAGTCGTTTACTAAAGTACTACAGTTTTCGACAAACGATCAATTAATCTCTCGAGATACTGCTGCGATCTGTATCTGCTTTTATAGGCTTGGTTTCTGATTCTCGCAGTATTAAGTGTCTCAATAGAAGTCGGGATATGATGCACCTGCTGGTATCCTGATTATTCAATGTTATATGCAGATGTTATACACAGTACGTTTCCTCGGGGTGTTTACGTTGTGATCCCCCAACCTTAAAGTTCAACACGCGCCGGTGCACATCAGCACACGCTCAGCGGCAGCAGCGCAGCCTCCCTGAAGATAATTGTGTTAAAACGGCTGAAATTTCAATATAAACCTAATTAGATCTACATCAATCAACATCAACACATCAGCAAAATATTAGCAACACAGATCGGTTTAATTAATTTCCCGGCAGTCGTGGGGGAGGAAGCGATGGTGGCACCGATTCATTTCCTAAAGCTGACTGGTGACGGGACATGTTTTCGTTATCGCAGACTGGGAACAAGGGAAACGGCGTCCGGCGTTACCGTTCTGCGTGAGCTTGGTGGAGCAGGTGAGCGTGGCGAGCTGGAAGCTGTCTTTAGTCACAGGAATCACCCCCGAATGGTGGAACTGCTTCCCCGTTTGCTTCTCCTTCTCCTCCACCTCAGCCCAAGTCGCTGGCAAGGTGAGATAAACCTTTGCATCCTCCGCCTTCTTCACATCCACCTAGGAAATTCATAAAAAGGCGAATAAATCATGGCGCGTATTGATCGACTGAGATCTAATTTCATATTTATTGATTGGGGAGAGACTCATGCATAATCCATCTCGCCACTGTCAGCTACTCAAGACATATTTTTTTGTGTAATTAGATAAAAACAATCTCCTTATTCAAAAGGTAAGTGAATTAGGTTTGGTACAAAATAAAAACACTAAACCACAGTCTTGCATCAGTACCTTATAGACGATAAGTTCATGCCTGCCATCTTTTAGCGTGGTCCCGTCTCCTCTCATTAGCCGGACGAAGGCCATACCGAACGGCTTCTCAGACTTGTCCCGGGCTGAAGGATACACAGGAGGATAAACTGTATTCAACACGGCGGCAGGATCACATGCGAGTGTTTGTCATACAAATAAGGCAAAGTCACTCACAGTCCTGGGAGGATCTGTGTCGGAACATCACCCTCAGGTGACACCGACACACGTCTTCAATGGGGATTGTCACCTTGCGGGGAGCAAAGGAAAGTCAAGGGAATTATGGGGAGTGAATACAGGATTATATATACGGAGGAAAAGCTATCAGCCTGGAGATTTGTATGAGGAGCACATTCTGTGCTGATATCTTCCGCAGAAGATTATTTCATTGTATTGAGCTACAGTAAATCCAGCTGAGAAAACTAATTAGAGAACATGAGATACAGTGTTGGCTGCACACGTGGGTCCTTGACGTTAGCTTACCTTCACCGTTTCGTTCCAACACGGCTGCTTCACCTGGTAGTAAATGACAGACTTGTACTCGGTGATGCCGTCGTAGCCGGCTCCAGGAAATATCGCTTTCTGTTGGAAGTGAATGAAGGAGGTTAGTTAAGATGATAGGAATAATATATATATTTTTCCTTAAAGACGTTTGTAACTCGGACATAAAGACACCTCGGCCTGAGCATACAGAGAGGATGCTAGCAGTCTCAGAAGAATAAGCTCTTTGTGGCGGAGCTAAAAAAGCTTCTCCGTATTGATTTTAAATTCCTTTATTTTTATATAAAGCACAACATGGCCTCGCACCAGACAGCCTCAGAAATGCGTTTGCTTTATGAAGCACGACGGCCTCCTAGATCTTCACTTCTTCTTTGGCTTTTCAAAAAGCAGAACTAAAACATTTAGTGATGCTGCTTTCAGCCGTCATGATCCAGCCTCAGGAGCATCCTCACAGAGGATCTAAAGATGAGCTAGAAATTATTCTATTTTTAAACGTAAACTAAAAACCCATTTATTCAGTCTGGCTTATATAGTCTTGATATATGATTTTATGGTTCTAGTGTTCATCTTCGGTTTCGGTCGTAAGTTTCTGGATGTTTCGAGACATTCGGAGGCTGATGTCGTTTTAGAACGAATCAAATTTGACGAAAATCGGAAGCACATTTGTTTTTTTGACGGTTTCTGATGTGAAAATTTCACATGTCACATTTTCATCTCATGATTTGGGATCCATGGTAAAGGAAAGATGGCGGCACAGTGAGTCACGGCACATCACATTAGAAAGAATACAGATCATTTGTTGTATGTTCGGGTCTGTTTTTACCTCCACAGGATTGCCCTCATCATCATGCACGCTCAGTATGACCTCAACATTTTTCGGGGTCTTCTTTTTCCCACGGTCAAACTCCCCCTGCAGCAAGGTCACGTAAATATCGTTCCTCACGTTACCTGGAGGAAGAACAACACACCGTCATGTGAACGCTCGCCTCTCACGGTTTTGTAAGCAATTAAAATGCACATGACCAAGGCGTATGTAGAGCAATGCCTAGCAACAAAGAGTTCAATCCACCTGGGAGGATGATTTCTGGAAAGCCCATCTTCCTGACGATAGCCGTGCTGCGGTCTACAAAGTGGGGGTAGTCCTTCCTGACTTGGGCGAGATCTCCCGGGAGGAGCTTCAGGGTCACGAACAGCCCTGCAAGCAAACATGCAGCGAAATTCAATGAGGCAGACACCGTGAGGACACAGCCTGGAGACTTCTCACACATCATTTACTTCCCTCAAAACAACAAAGGTCAATTTGTAGAGACCCTTGGAAATCACAGGGGACCAGACTGTCTGCGAGTGCTTCATTTTACCCTGGCCTTTGTGATTGACCTCCCGCGTAGCAATGACTTTGTTGAAGACAGCAGTGAGCGGCTCGTTCTCTCCTATGACTCGAGACGGGATGAGTGGAGACATGATGAGCTGCCTCTGACGGATGTACGTTTCCATGGCTATCCTGGGAGAGAAACATGGAGAAGAGAGGAAGACAATATCAGCCGCTGGCCCCTGACAGGTGACAGACAAATGGACGGAAGAGCAGCAAAGGCGACGTGAGGCTTTTCTGAATCTCTTAAAAGAAGCACCATTATGCCTCCCCACATCCCAATTTACCTCGAGTGACTACCAGAGAGCAAAGTAGCATAGTGTGAGTGCTTCGCTGAGCTTTATAAAGTGCTCATGTGTGTAATCAGAAGTGGCTATATTTGATCAAAGACTCATGTTGGATTTTCTCGTTCTCTTTCTGTCAGATGGAAATCGTGACTCTCAAACGCCGTGTGGTTCTCAAATCTGCACATTTCTTCCCCCCCAACAGTAAATGCAATCCAAATGCACTGTATGAGCATAAAAATCCAAACAAGAAAACAAATATGTTAACACATATATATCACAAAATATACATGCGACCACTTGCCATCAAATCTCACTACTTCCTCTATATGCAAATAAATACGCACACAATGTTCTTATGCAAAAAAAAGAAGAACTTAATATAAAACATTTGCCGAATTTACAAGAACATCCAAATAATGAAGAATGAGTGACAGACAGAGTTTCACAGAGTTTATAAAGTGTCTCCAACTCAACAGCTCACTAAATTGAGTGTTTTGTTAAGGGAGTCTGGGGACTTTCTCCACGGGGACAAAGAAGTAGCCTATATTGTTCCTGTTTAGTGTCTTTGTAACATGTGACATGTTTAGATCAATAACATGTTTCTTCTTTCATAAATGGAGTGTAAATGGTGAAATCAGTGTAAACAGTGTGTTCAAACAGCTGATCAATGTTGGCAGGTAAGACTTTAGCACTTTAGACACAGAAGCAGACAGGCTGGTACAGACATGCTGCCACAAACTGACACTTTTTACAAGGAGACAAACAACTTCAGCTTCTCATTTAATGCTGAATTTACAACAAGGACACAATGAGTTAGAATCTGTCATAAATAAGTTTCAAAGAGTTTGTTCAGTTTCTCCTCAGGAAACAACTCTTAAAAACAGGAGTTTTGTTAAGGTAGTCTGGTGACATTGTGGTTACTAGTTCAATGCTTCTTCTTCTTCTCTCAAATGTGTCATCGACGTGTCTTGAGGTCACTCAGGACGGATGTTGCCACCAGGTCTGAACAGACTGTTGTTAATCTGGACAGTTTGAAAGCAGTCAGTAATGAATGAATACAGGTGTGAGTACCTGAGAGGTCTGCAGAATCCTCTGAGTCGATCCTGAGAGCATCAAACACCTCAAAGTCAGTTGTCTTCACCTGGATGACGTTATTCACTGTCCCTGTTTTAGACGTCATGACGGCCTGGGACACAGCCAGACAACAAGAAATGTGATGAAGTCTCAAATTAATAGTTCAGTGCTGATGTATTTTAAAAAGGAGGATTGTCTCTGAGGCATTCTCTCTCTCTCTCTCACCCCGGTAGGATCTAAGGTCCACTGTCCGTCCACACAGAACTTGTACTGGTGCTCTCCCTCTGGCAGGTCCACAATCGCCACGAAGTTCTTCTGACTGAGTTTGAGAGGAAACCATGAGTGACACCAACACACACACAGATCATTCAGCGCTCAGCGTGAGTCATCACCTCCTGTTCAGGGGGATCTTGGTGGCCCAGTTGTTAAAAGAGCCGGACACAAAGACGTCCTTGGCGACTCCAGACCACCTGAACACGGTCGGTCTGGCCTGCGTCGGACTCTTGCCTTCGCTCTCCAGGTCCTGCTGCCAGGCCAGAAACTCCTGTATTTCCTGTGGAGCCTGTAGAACACGATACGAGTGAGCTGCTGCCATGTTCACGCAGCCGACAGGGAGATAAACATGTGTTTGTCTGCACGAGATCTCTTCTGGAGGTTATCTGTGATCTCTGCTTCCTGTCCTGACTCAGAAGAGACTAAAAACACGAGCGTGACGATTCTGTGACCTTATTCCAATTTACTAAACCCTCTCGTACATGTCAGAGCAGGAAAAGCATCTAACTAAGAGCTCCATGTGTATGATAACACTAATTAACACTAAAACAATTAAAGGAGCAGTCTGTAGTTTGATCAGGAGAGAAAGATCTTCACCGGCTGATTTTACACTAAATAATCAAACAATCTCGTTGTTTTCATGACTGAACAAACAAACTGACACAATTCATTCTGTTCTACTGTGTTTACATGTGGCGGACCCTGCCACCTCTCTAGCTTCAAACAGTGTGAATGTCTTAACTGAGGTAACAGTTCACACGCTTTCGACAAGAAATGAAAATGTGGTGAAGATCTACTCGCAACAAAGTGATTTCACGTCATGTGTCAGTTCTGGGGTTCTGGTTCTGGTTCTGGTACGAGCTTGTTCTCCCACCTTTGGGTCATCTCTCTGGAACAGGTCCGCGTCCTCGGAGCTGTCCATCAGGATGTTGGGTCGAGCCTCCTTCCCTCCCTGCTGTCCGTCTCTGTAGGTCCGGTCGCCCTGACCCCCGCCGGACCGGTCGCTGCTGCTGTTCCCCATCTCAGTCTGCAGCACAAACCAAAGTCACACAGCCGGAGTTACACAGATAATTATATTCTGATCTGTGTCTCACTGGTTCTGATTTAGATACTCAAATCTATCATTTACATTTCTATCTATCTATCCGTCTGTCTCTCTGTACATCTTTCTTGTGCAGTGTTGTAAAACGCAGTGAAAAGTCCAGTTTCTCTGAACTCTAATACCCACAATGCTTTGCTGATGATAACAATTTGACCTTCTGGATCCTCAAACTTTCTGATTATTTGCAGGTTTGCGTGCAGCAGCAGCAGCAGCAGGTTCTGTTGGACCTGTGAACCTGGTGGAATCACTTTTAAACACAAGTTTCACTTTGTCTGCCGCGACCAGCTGCGTGAGCGGATTTCAAAATAAAACAATGGTCCCACCTGAATGCTGTGATCCTGGTTCTATGTGGAGGTCTGTGCTCTCATGGACATCTGCCTGTCTGCCTGTCTGTCTGCTCGGTGTCTGCCTGTCTGCCTGTCTGTCTGCTCGGTGTCTGTCTGTCTGCTCGGCGTCTGTCTCTCTCTCTCTGTTGTTTCCGTCTCTGAGCTGCAGCTCCACTTTTCCTCTCGGGGGTGAAAACGCGGTTCCGAGTCCACAGATGAGGCTGAAGCAGCTGCTGTCGGTTCGGTTCCGTCTCCTTCCTCCGGCTCGTCTTCTTTAAATCCCGTCTGATCGGCGCGTTTTCACCTCTTTATTGTTCTTTAACAACTTCAGGGTGCGTGTTTGTGTCCGTGCGTGAGTGTGCGTGACGCGAGGAAAACACACCTCTTCCGCCTCCTGTCCGCGAGCGCAGGAGTTAAAGTTTAACCCCACTGTGGCCGAAGAGGGACACAAAGTAACTGAGTACATTTACTGAAGTAACACAGTCCATCAAACACACACTGACACAAAGATACAAAGTAACAAGATACAAGATCTCTTCCATGTTCTGCCTCCTCATTACGTCATTATATTTAATACTTTTACTACTAGTACTTGTTTTTTTTTAGATATCTGACTTTCACATTAAAACACAATATTTCATTTCACTGTAGTTGAAGTGTAAAATAGCAGATTTGTTTCTGTTGAGTAAGTTTCCTCAGTTGCTTTCCCAGCATGCATCAGCTGCTGTCTGTCAGATAAAGGTGTGTTCACCTGAGCACAGCAGGTCCTCGACCTGACCACCGGTTCACACGGTGCTCCAGTTTCATGTTCCGACTTCACTGTTATAAAAACAGAGATGAGCTCCTCTCAGTGCAGGCAGAACACTTCCTGTAGCTCATTTAATGTAAAGTTTAACTATTTAATGTTCTATTTCTCACTGAACTGACTGGAGGACCTTTAATCAACATCCAAACTTCTCAATCTCACTCCTCCTTAATATAAACACGATGATAACTTTGTTCTGCTGCATCGATTTGGACCAGAACGAGTCCAACAGTGGAACAGGAACAAAAGGCAGCAGACACCTTTTCAAAATGTGCCGCCTACATTACCCACAATGCACTAGTCCCCTACTTACACCGTCTCTCAGTTGGTGAGGACGGCCTGCTGGATTTTTAAGAAATCTTTTTTCACTTAAAGATGTTTTTTTTTTGTAAGTTGTCCTTGATTCCATTTATAAAAGCAACAACAGGAAAATAATTAAATCCTCTTTCATCGGCAGCCTTTAAGAACAAACAGACAATAATCGCGTCAAAAGAGTGAAACAGGACATATTGATGGAATGTTTTAAAATAATTTATTAGGAATTTTAAGAAGTTATTTTTTTTTCCAACGGAATAAAACATGACAGAAGAATCAGAAAATGTTACAGTGTCGACAAAGATTGTTATTTCTCAGTGAAAACAGCATCCGAGTGTGAAACTACCAGCCGTGTGAGCGAGTGTATGAAAGTGTAAAAACTGGCAGATCCAGAGAGAGTTTGTCCTCAAACTAACAGCCAAAGGAAAAGAAACAAAAACAAAACAGAGACACGTAATCGTGATCAGCCAGTGCAACGTTCCTAGTAGCTCTGAACATTTAGTTTTGGTCTAAGAGAAGCCGTCACGTGGCTACAGCTGTGACCTCCAGTGGATACGCAGCGACGCTCTCACCTTCTCTAAAAGGTTCAAACCTCCGCACGTCGACATCGATGTTAATGTAAAAACAGCAACAACAAAAAATCAGGTTGAAATTTCACAAATTTCACATTTTGCCGCTGAGGTACCGCCTGCACACAACACAACCTGCAGAGCCCCAACGACCGTCTGCATCAGTCCTTCATTTTCCTTCACAAACAATCATTTCATATTGAACATCACAGTTATAACAACAATATGACAAAGTAAGAAAACAGCATCTTATTTTTTTTTTTTTCACCCAAACATCAGCGTCAGTGAAGCGTCCCAGCGTCACAAAGTGTTCTTGACCTTCATGTGAAGCTACAGATGTGTAACAGTCTTCCAACACAAGAAGGATCGACGACGCAATCAATCCAACATTTATCTCCAAAAAAACCTCCCGCCGCCCAACACGAATATCAGCAGATCCCTCCCAGAAACCAGAGTCGTATTTACAATATCTTACAGAATTGTACAGCTCATGTCAGCCTATTACGCAACTGTGACTAATGACCATTATTAGTGTGACGCGTTAAAAACCTACCAAGATATACACTTTGTGACACACTGTCAAGAAATCGTATTAATCACAAATGTGTTGTTAACATTCAGTATGAACTAGAGACAAATATACAAGTTTGACTAGAAATTACAGCTCATGACCTTCATACAGGCTTCAGGTGGAGAGAGAGCGTTCTCTTCTCATCTCAGTCGATCAGGAGAAAACAAAGAAACGACGCAGCCGTCACAACAAAACAAAAAAACAGCAAACATAACGACAGGAAAAACTAAAAAATACAGCATCTGTACGATATAGTGAGAAACATTTCGCTCCCGTCCTGAACGTCTTCTTCTTCTTCTTCTTCTTCTTCTTCTTCTTCTCAGGAGGTGGAGTTCAGCGAGGCGTCAGTATCGTCAGGGGGTGGTGGGTCGGCTGCCCCGGGCCGGAGAGGTGGTGCTGGCGGACAGAGACGGACCAGATCAGCTCCAGAGCGGCTTCAACTCCTTCCAGCTCTCAGTCGACAGCTCTGCACTGAGAGAGGACAGCTGGGTTACTCACAGACGAGGCTCACGTTTAAAATCAGGACGGAGATCACAGAGAACAGAGACTCACACTCTCAGTGGTAACCGTTGGTGAAGGCCGTGGCAATCAAAGGACCCTGTGGAGCAAAAACAAGTTCAGTGACGGCACAAAATACTGATTTTTAAATAAGCGATGGCCCTGCTGGACCTCTGCTCCGACCTGACAAAGGTGTCTGATGTAATAAATCACGCAGAGCTCATTCTTTAACCCTCAAACACCTGGAACAAGTCTCGGGACGCCTGGATCTCCGTCAGCATCAGCCGTCATACGTCACTCATTTCAGGAGAACTTCAGGAAGTTTGTTTTTTTAACTCTAGAAGATGTTCTTGGATGTTTTAGACACGTTACACGCCATTTGTTATAATATCATCTGATGTTTTCAGTAAAACAAATGTGGCTGCGATGCTCAAACAAGACGTGAGTTTTTAAAGGGTTAGAGGTTCAAACGTTATTTCAATTCCTTCATTTACATCTTCATCATTCTCTGCGACTGTCAGCTGTAAATCTGTGTGGTGCGTTCAAGTGCAGCAGAAGAGGCAACACGTCACGACCTCTGCTGCTGCTGGTCTGTGTGTCTGGGCCCTCAGGCTATAGCAAACTGCTGTTAGTTTAGCTTAGCACAAAATCTGGTAACCAGGAAGCAGCTTGTCCCCAAACACTGGACTATAATTCTCCTGTGAAGAGACAGTAGATGAGTAGATGAGTCTCACCCCCAGGCTGTGGCTGAACCCGGTGCTCGGGGCCGGGCTCGCGGCGCTGAGGTAACTGCTGACAGCCGACTCCTGACTGGCTGTTCCGTACAGGTCGGCCATCGGACCCGGGCTGCTGGTTCCTAAGAATCCAGCTGTACGAGACGGGGTGGAGCCTGGAGTTAAAGAACAGCAACGTCAGGGTTTAATGTTGAAATCAACCATCGATAGTTACTCTGATACCTGTCAGTTGGACGTGTCATGGAGTGTCTCTATGTAGCCAGTCGCCACAATCAACAATAAAGTTTCTTTGAGCAACTTTAAACAACTTTCAAGGAAGCAAGTTCTGTTTTTCTTCTTTAAATTCCTCTGATGCACATGATAGGTGACTTCATTAAAGCGGCTGTAATCAATGTTTGTTCGTCTGCAGCTTCAGCATCGCTCAGCTCAGCGGTTTCTTTCTACGACCTGAAACTTTACGGTTCAAGTTCAATCTTGCGAACATGAAGCTGAACGATGGAGCTAAAAGGGAAGCTAAAACATTTTAGAAGCACTTTTTGTAGAAAATCCCCCAAAACCAAAACATCTGACAGGTAAGGAAAAGAAGGATCTGGTGTCTGATGAGCTGTATGATCCTGCCGTCCTTCCAGCAGGTTCACGTATGTTTAGAAAACCTGCATAAAGATGTTAATCGTGGTGTCGAGGTGGCACGTTTCAGTTTTCCTACCTCGGACTACTGCTGCCGCCGCCGCCGCCGCCGCCATCGGCCCGTACGCTGTGAGAGGAATCGCTGAGGAGACGGAAAAGATAAAAAGATTGAGGTCAAATGTTTCATAACATGAACATAACAAATAACTAACGGCACAATAAAAGTCTCCCTCCAGTGACCCTCTCAACACTTTTCACATTAATTAGATTAACAACAGAAGAAATGAGCAGTGAAACAAAGAGGAGGTCACTGCAGGGACACTTCAACCTTCCTCATTTACTGTCAGCAATCCTGCCTTCAGACTGAGACCGAGGAGGACTGACGAACACAAACATGCAGACCAAAAGAGTGATGAGGTGTTGGTGCTAACGTGCCGTGTAGCAGACTGACAACGTGCTGCTTGTAAAGTCCAGAGGAGGGACTGACTGACCTGTGAGCTCAGGGGGGTGGGGTGAAGTCAGAAGGGGAGTCCTCTCTAAGTGGAACTCTAAAACAGAAACATCAGAGTGCTGTTGAGACACACACCACCGCCGCCGGCAAGGACAAAAACACACACACACACACACACAGTGGAGGCGAGGACAGGAAGTGTGTGTGGCACAAATCAAACACAAACACAGGGTGAGGAATGCAAACAGGAATTAAAAAGGCTGAGCGTTAAAAATCATCTTGAGAAGAGAACAAACGTTACAGTCACAGAAAACTTCAGTTCAGGAGTGTGTTGTGATGTCATCAACGTGTTACACACACACACACACACGCACATGCACGCACACACACACACACACACTCACACACACACGCACACACGCACACACACGCACACACACTCACGCGCGCACACACACACACTTGTTCACAGGTTAAGCAGATGTGATTCCACTCCCTGATGTTTACAAGCAGCCATTTACTCTCACAGTGTTGGACGTGTTTCTGTGGAAACATGTTTGTATTTGTGACAGTGTTGAAGACGAGACTACACGAGTGGATCAGACGAGCACTGACACCAGAACCATCCCATGTCGACCCGCTGCAGTCGGTCTCTTTCCCTCTAGCGCCACCGTGAGGTCGTATCTGACTTTTCATCTCACTCCACCTTCAGGTGTAGAAACGCTGAGCGCTGTGAGTTCAGTAAAACAACACGCTGCAGTTTATCGACTGTGTGCAGTAAAACATTGTTCACACTTCTTTCTAGAGATCATTTTCCAGGACTTCTGCAGGGACGATGTAGCTGGTTTCAGTTTAAAACCCTGATGCTGTTTTCTCTCGTGAATTTCAGGATATGATCCAAAGTTAACTGATCACCAGAGACTAAGAGTCGCTGGAAGCTTTGCTTTAATAAAGAGCAACAGTAAATATACAACAGTAAAAACAAGTAAGACTCTAAATCCATCTTGTATTGTGTAAATAATGTTCCGTGACAACACAAGATTTTCCAGGAGATTTTGCTTTTGTGTGTTTCCAGAACGTGTTGGTTTCCTGTATTAACTCTGTCAGGTTGCATTCAGGTGTTCAGGACGCTGCAGCTTCTTGTTTCTAATATATACCTGAGGCTCGGTCAGTCGCCGACACCTGATCCAACATTTAACAACCTAACTTTGTTTGTTTAGTTAGCAAATGTTAGCGTGCTACCAACCCAAACTATGACGGTGAACAGCCTTAAATCAGGACGGCAGGATGTTTTACAGCTCAACTGGAACTTCACAGAGAGATTAATCATTATAAATTAGAGTTTTTATATCCGTACATACAGATAAATAATGATATACAACTTATTTAAGAAACATCTGGAAAACTTTGCAGCAAGTCATTTTAGCTTATCGTGAGTGTGAACAGGTGCTGATTCAGTGTCAGTGCTGACTGACTGACTCTGGCTGTGTATTGATCCATCAGGTCATGTGACGTGTGTGTCGGTAATGTGATTACC
This sequence comes from Spondyliosoma cantharus, assembly GCA_900302685.1. Lineage (NCBI taxonomy): Eukaryota > Metazoa > Chordata > Actinopteri > Spariformes > Sparidae > Spondyliosoma > Spondyliosoma cantharus. Next base: position 18,781 of record OMLP01046444.1, read on the forward strand.
AGGGAACTGGTAGGTGTATCCAGGAGTGATGCCAGCGTAGCTCCGACTGGTGTAAGTAGCAGTCTGAAAGCCCGGATAACCTGCAGAGACAGAACCAGTTAACATCCACCCACAGAGAGCCGACGCTCGACGCAGCTCAGGTGAGCAGGTCGGCGAGGCCTCGAACAGTCCGAGCAGCTGCTGATATTCGACAGCTGAGCTCTGGACTTCTTCATGAGGACAGGACTGAGCAGATTCTGGTCTCAGCGGGGAACAAAACACAGATTTCTTTTGTTTGCGACCCGACAGCTGCAGAAGTGACTCACTCAGTTTGAGTTATTTAGTGATTTACAGTCTGATTATCTGATTCCTCTGAATCTGTTGGCGTCAACGTGATTTGAAATCAGAGCTGCTGTTCTCAGACTGAACAGCAGGTGGCAGCATCGGTTCTGACTGCTGCCAGTCCAAATAAAATGTCAGTGAGTCTGTGGAGGATAACGAGAGGATCAGAACCGACAAAGGGCCATTCCGCTAATTCTTCCCCTCAGCATTCTTCTCAGGCCACTTTCTAAATCTGCTCCATTACATCTCAGAGGGAAACATTGTACTTTTTACTTCACTACATTTATCTGACAGATTTAGTTACTTTACTAGTTAAAGGGTAACTCCACCAAATGTCCACATTAAAGTGTGTTTACAGGTCTTAAGAAGTATAAAGTCTTTTGTGTCTCAGAGAAAGCTGCGTGTAATCTGTTAAACGGCCTCCAGTGATGTCACTCAGTGGCTAAGATGCATTGTGGGTAATGTAGGCTCCAGGTTTTCAAAAAGGAAGAAGAACACGTGGAATAGAAAGTCGATATCTCCGGTTCTGGTGGATCGAACCGTCCAAAGTGAGTCAAATGGTGGGCGCTGCTTTTCAAAACCTTAAGGGACCTACATTACCCACAATGCAGCTCAGCCACTGAGTGACATCACTGGAGGCAGTTTGACAGATTACACACAGCTCAACGTGTACAATGCTACCTGCTGAGGTGTGGAGGAGCAGCAGGAGAGAAGAAGACTCAAGTCAAGAACAAATACTTTACTTAAAATAAGTAAATGTACTCAGTTACACTCCACAGATGACTTCCTTGTTCTTTAAAGGAGGCTGCAGCTCAGTTAAATGGTCAGCTGTCTCCCCACGAGGCACCAGGTGACCTTTAAGGGCCCGTCTGGTTCCTTCCTGTCCTGATCAATATTACCTTACCCAGCATACCGATGCCCAGCATGAAGGCGTCCATTCCATAGGGCATCACACGAGAGCGCCCCCTGGCCGAGCCCGTGGGGGACATCACCTCCTTGGGCTGAGCTTTCTTACACTCCACCTGTCAGCAGACGGAGGAGAAATCAGCGTTTATGTATCTTTAAAGGAGCAGTTCACCTCGTCCACGCTCGTCAGTCGTAATCCAAGTCTCCTGAAGGTCCAGAAGACACCCTCGACGTGTTGGTTGAGCTCTGATGATGCTTTTAGATTTAACTTCACTAATCCTGATGTTTAATGAACCCATCCACGTGTAGGTTGGTTTCTTATAAACTTTCACTATGAGCTAACTGAAGCTCACGTCATATTAATAGAATTCAAAGACTATTAAAGTTAAAGGTAGAATCAGTAGGATTTGTCCCAGCTGTTCCTGAACGCACCACAAAGACAGTTGATTGTTGAGTCTCATTCCCAGCATATATTTGTGTTCAGGGAGGGAAATAAAACCTTTAAATCAACCTTTAAATAT